>JAOTRA010000008.1:835806-847271 GCA_026260255.1 Pseudolaguvia tuberculata | reverse complement strand
CACACACACACACACACACACACACACACACACACACACACACACACACACACACACACACACACACACACCAGAAAAGTCTGTGCTAAAATCGAGTAATGTGAACTCATAATAACAAGCAGATTTTACCTGTGCATGTTAAATAAGGATTTTCAGGTGTGTGTGTGTGTGTGCGCGCTCGAGTGTAATTCTCCCGTAAGCAGTAGGTGACAATGAAGAAGTGACAAAAAAAATCTTATTCAATTTAACACGCAATGCTTGAACAACAATGATAGAAAAACTTATTTTTCTTGAAGTTAATTAGCAAAAAAAGATGCTTGTTATGATAATCCCAAACTGCTCACTGATAAAGACCTAATAAGAGTTTGTCTTTTTTCACTCTGCTGCGACATTGCATGCTATGTCATCTGACAATATAAAATCGGCTGTAGTACATCCAAATTTCAGTCATACTACTTGTAACCACACATCCTTTTTGAAGGTTCAGGAAGTACACAGTGAAATCTATTATACACTTGTATGTAATTTTGTACTTTTTTAAGTTTTGTGATTTTAAAGTTTGTGTGTTAGGAAATGATGTGATCCCGGTCCATCACAGAATTTACCTTATCTGTGACATGAAAGAGCTGCAGGAACCCAAACAGCAGTTTCATGTCAGTAAGGCCGGCAAATGCCTGCTTGTTTTGAGAAAGCTTTGGGTCCTGAAGCAGCCTTTCTGCCAGATCCTGTCCACCTGCAGGACACGAAAGGTTCAAAGGTCACAGGCTCCAGGAAATTACAAGTGAGTTAAGCACCAGAAGGGGATAGTGTTGTGGCACTCTTTGAAAGCATTTTTGGGTAGTGTGGATAGAGGTATAAGATGGGAAACGGACAGACTGGGAGAAAAAGGAAAAAGAGAGGAGAGACTCACCCTGCATGCTGACATACTGCCCAATCTGATCTGCCACATCCTCAGAAAGGCCTTTTTCATTGACCATTTCATTCTTTACTTCATCCCATGACATCTAAACACACACGTTTCTAAATATGTTTGTACCCATGATTTTCATGTTGTCAAGTCAAGACATTATCCAACTCTAAATTTGTGCTATTGTCGGTCTATTTGATTTTATATGCCACATAGCAATATCGGTTGATGTAGCATGTCCAAATTTTTTTTTAATTGTCAGGAAATATGGACTCACCAGAACTTTTAAAGTATACATACATAACATGTCATACAACCCAAAAAAGGCTGTTACCACACTACATACGCTAGAATAAATACGAGACTGTGGATCAGATTCTCACCTTGTCCAGTTTGTCCACAGTGGAGCAGATGGTGCGGAATTTATCATCTGGAACACCGCACACCGCAAACATCCCATCCAAAATGCGCCGATCGTTCACCTGCATGAGAACAATATTTTAATTCAGCAATATCTAAAAACAATATATGTGCACCATTAGATGGACAGGATCCTGCTTTCATACTGTACATCAGTCTTCTTGGTTATCTATCCATCCATCCCTCCATTCATGTTTGTGGCCATCTATTCACCTTTCTGGCCTCCATTCACCTTCAGTCGGGCTTTCCATCGGCCTGCCCCTCCTTCCATCCGCCTGCCCCTCCTTCCATATGCCTGTACGCCCAGCTTTCCTTCTACCTGCCCGTTGTTTATTCTATCTGAAAATCCACCTTTCTGTCTGTAAATCCATCTTTCAAGCTATCCATATATGCATCCGTTGTCCATCTTTCTAGCTATTCGTCCATCTATCTAAAACAGGAAATGTGGCCAATTTGGACCCTTGTTTGTGAAACACATTTGATGAAATCTTGTACATGATTTCTGTTTAATTTTGTTTCTGCATATTTGCTGTATACAAGGCTGACCTTAATGCGGAAATCGCCAATGTCCAGCTCGCTCAGGATCTCATAAACGATTTTCAAACACTCTGCGTCAGGAATCATTGGATCATACTGGCCTGCGATGTCAAAATCCTGCAGCATGGAAGGAAGAGACAGCAAGACAGAGAGAAAGCAAGAGAGGATTATATTATGGTTATAGAAAACAACTGATTATCACAATATTCCATCTGTATGTATTGATATTCTACCCTCTGCAGATTTATGTCCTAAATATTGTTGGTGTGACATAATTTTTAAGCCTTAAAGATATGGATGAATTAAACTATATAGTAAATATTCAAGTAGTGGGAAGTTGTAGCCTAGTGGTTAAGGTGTTGGACTAATACCAGAAAGACCAGGATTCGAATACCACCTCCACCACAGCCCTTGAGCAAAGCCAAAGACCAAATGTAAGTCCCCTGGATAAGAGCGTCTGCCAAATGCCAAACTGTAAGTACTAATTGAATTGAGTTACTGGATTGAATATTTCTGTGTTAGATAGCAGTTGTGTGAAAGGACTGGGTGGGAAACTGGAAACACTCACACACTGGTAGAACTCTCGGTAGCGCCCCCGGGTCATGGCAGGGTTGTCTCTCCGATAAACTTTGGCGATGTGATAACGTTTGATGTTTGTGATCTTGTTCATGGCCAAATAACGGGCAAAAGGTACCTGAACAGGAAGCAGTTAGGAACGAACAACATACTAGAAACATGCATCAACAAACAAACTGCTTTTCAATTGGAGGCCTTGTTCTGGAGGTGGGGCACAATTAGTCGTCGTCTTCTTCAGCCTGCTCTCGTCCACCACAGCAGATCGCTCATCTCCACCCTACCCTGTCCTCTAAATCTGCGTCTTCCACCCCAACTACCTGCAAATCTTCCCTCACCACATCCTGAAACCTCCTCTTTTCTTCCTGCCTGGAAGCTCCATAATCAGCATTCTTCTACCAATACATTGCATCTCCCTGCACATGTCCAAACCATATTAACCTAGCCTCCATCACCTTGTCTCCAAAACATCCTACATGCGCCATCCCTCTAATAAACTCTTTTCTAATCCTACTCATCCTTGTCACCTCCAAGGAAAATCTCAACATCTTCAACTCTGCTACCTTCATCATCACCTCCTGTCTTTTTGACAACACCACTGTCTCTAAACCATACAACATTGTGGGTCTTACTACAGTCCTATAAAATTTCCCTTTCACTCTTGCCGAAACTCGTAGATCACAAATAACTCCTGCCACTCTTCTTCACCAGCTCACCCTGCCTGCACTCTTTTCAGTTCTCTAATGCACTCTCCATTACTTTGCACTGTTGACCCCAGGTACTTAAACTCCTCCACCTTCTCCTCTTCTCCCTGCAATCTCACCAAACCATTACCTCTCAAGATTCTTCTCAACCTGCTCTCTATTCTCACCACAAATCACAATATCAGCAAACATCATCCATGGAGACTCCAGTCTGACCTCATCCATCAAGCTCAGAGCTGATCTTTCATGCAATCCTACCTTCACCTTGAACCAGTCAGACATTCCTACAGCACAACTCAACTGCTGTCACACTGTCCTCATACATGTCCTGCACCACCCTCACATAATTCTCTGCTACACCTGAATTCCTCATACAATACCACAACTCCTCTCTTGGAGCCCTGTCGCATGCTTTCTCCAGATCCACAAACACACAAAACTACTTCTGGCCTTCTCTATACTTCTCAATCAACATCTTCAAAGCAAAGATTGCATCTGTAGTACTCTTCCTTGGCATGAAACCATACTGTTGAAAAATCCATACCAAAACACTCTTTCTCCATTCCTCAGACATCCTCTCACTTTTCTGTTAAACAATTTAGCCAGAAACTCCACTGCTACCTCTCCTAAACATCTCCATGCTTCTACTGGAATGTCATCTGGTCAAACTGCCTCTCCACACTTCATCCTCTTAATAGCTGCTCTCGCTTCAACCTTACTAATCCTACCCACGTCCTACTCCACCATCTCCACATCATTCAACCTCTGATTTTTCATTCATCAGGTGTTCAAAATACTCTCTCCACCTTCTCAACACTTTCCATCTGTATCTTTTATTGCTCTAACATCCTTCCCAGCTCTGTCTCTCTGCCTGACCAACCGGTACAAGTCCTTTTCACCCTCCTTAGTGTTTATCTTCTCATACAGCATGCTTTTCTGCACTTCCTCATTCCACCACCACATCTCAGTCTTCTTTCCCTTTCCAAATGTCACACAAAGTACCTTCCTAACTGTCTCCCTAATCACTACTTCAGTCGCTACCCAATCATTCAACATCTCTTCACCACCACCAAGCCCCTATCTGACCTCCTTCCTGAATCTCACACTACATACTTCCTCCATCTTATTTTCCGTCCTCTATCTTCCTAACCGCCAAAGCCCAAAATAAAGTCCAAATGTGTGTAACTTCTTCCACTCTTATACGTCATCCTATGCTCTTCCTTCGTCTTAAAATACGTGTTAACCGCTGCCAGCTCCATCCTTCTAATGAAATCTACCACTATCTGCACTTCCACATTCCTCTCAAGGCCATACCTACCCATCACCTCCTCATCGCCCCTGTTCCCTTCACCTACATGACCATTGAAGTCTGCTCCTATCACCAGCCATTCAGCTACACTATCCACCACTCCATCTAACTCCAGAATCACAACCTACTTGTGGCGCATAAGCACTGATGATATTTACCATCAACTTCCAGCCTCAAGTTCATCAGAAACTCCACCACTTTACCTCCACCATACTCTCAAGGTCTCTTTTTTTCAGGATTACAACTACACCATTTATCTTTTCATCTACACCATGATAAAACAGTTTAAATTCACCTCCAATGTTCCTGCTCTTACTCCCTTTCCACCTGGTCTCCTGAACACACAACATAACTTTTCTATACTCCATCATGTCAGCTAACTCTCTCCCTTTACCAGTCATAGCACCAACATTTCAAGTACCCACCCGAACCTCCACTTTCCTACACTTCTCCTTCCCCTGCTGTCTCTGTTAACGTCTTCAGTCTTTCCTTCTCCTCATTTGGCCAACAGTAGCCCAATTTCCACCGATACCATGTCGGCTAACACTACCTGTGTCGGTTGCTGTTAACCCGGGCCTCAACCGATCCAGTATGAAATTCTTATAAGTGACCCACATATTTGATTTGGCGCACATTTACTTCCTAACCCAACCCTCCCCATTTGACCGTGCTTGGGACCACGCACGCACGCACACACACACTTTGACAGGTACGGATGCTGAAGAATTTGATTCTTTTTCATATAAATGGACATCAAATCTACATCAAGACTGTGTGGCAACACTTTGCAATGCTTCCACTGGATTCTATGAAAAGAATTGAAGTAAATTACTTGATCAGTGGCAGTTATATTGCCAAGGATTTGTACGGGTTCTCCGTAATGGATAACTCGTTTTCACACTGTTACAGGTGCTTGATTCAAGGTACAGCATGTCCTTATAGAGTTATTTTAAGTGTTCTACATAATAGTGCTAATAATCTGACGTTTCCATGTTTCATTTTGATCCCAGTCACCAGCTCCAGCAACGTTAGAAAATAGGTAGGAATTAACTTCACTCTAATTTGACCCTCTCCCACAAAATACGGTCACATTAACATGTTTAGGTCAGGATACAGTGAGGTCGTATCTGAGGGACAGCAGTTCTCCTCCCTGATCCTTCAGGTCATAGATGAGTTTGGAGTCTTCGCCATATTTCCCTGTCAGCGTTTCCTGAACACGACATCAAGCACACACTTCCTTATACACTTTCATTTTATCCTCAACACAAGTTTTTTGATTCA
The DNA here is from genome assembly GCA_026260255.1 of Pseudolaguvia tuberculata. Lineage (NCBI taxonomy): Eukaryota > Metazoa > Chordata > Actinopteri > Siluriformes > Sisoridae > Pseudolaguvia > Pseudolaguvia tuberculata. The sequence goes on along the minus strand of JAOTRA010000008.1, from coordinate 841,540 downwards.
GAGAATAAATGCAGTTTTGTGTCTGTGTGTGTACCTTGAGCTCAAAGACCGGGGTGTCGATCGTTTCAGCTCCATGGCGTTTAAAGCAGCTGATAATGGTGTTGAAGACTTTCTCTCTGATGGCCATCTGTTTGGGGTTGTAGTCCCTGGTCCCCTACACAAACCACAAACAAATGTACACAAATATATGTACAACACCACACACACACATTTCACATACACAGCCACGCACATACCAATTTGTAATGTCTACAATTATTTCTTCCAAGCAGACTACAACAGTACTGCACCTACCTACGTGCACCTAAGCTGCTCTTACCTTTGCTGTTTTAAGAACAAATGTTTGTTTGCCATCATCTCCTCCAAGTCGAGCCTTCAGTTCCAACAGTTTGGCAACTTCTTCCTCAATCTGTTACAAACAAAACATACAAAAACTCTCAAATGTTCCTCAGTGAACCAGAACCTTCTGAGCAGAACAATGGCAAGGGAATAAGGACATCTTTAGAACCCATACACAGACACTAAGGCAATCCCCTAAACAGGAATATAACTTTTATTGATTTAATTCATTCATTCATCACTTCCATAATTCTGTGTTGTGGGGTCAGCTGGAGTGTATCCCAGCATACATGGCGCGATTTGCAGTGGTACACTCTGGACAAATCACCAGTCCATCCAAGGCCACACATAGACGAATAACACCACGCACGCACGCACGCACGCACGCTCTCTCTCTCTTATGGGCAATTTAGAATCACTAATCAAATAATGTACATGTTTTTGGACTTTGGGGGGAAACCGGAGTACCTGAAGAAACCCACACAAGCGAAGGGAGACCAACTCTGCAAAGCTTGGGAATCAAACCGAGACCCTCCAATATACCTTTCAGTTCACTTAAATCAGTGATTTGCAACGGATTCAATTTCTTTAATTAATAATTAAGAAAATTACTGCTCAAATACAGATGCATATTCAAGTTATTTTAATGCAATACAATTGCAGGATTGCGTTTAAATTGCAGCAGCACAATATAATTCATGTAAATCAATTGGAGACGTTAGTGTATTAACACATGAACAAAGAAGTGTGTTTAAGGATGAAGTTGGTATGTTTCCGATATGTTCGGTGTAGCAGACTGTACTTTGCATAACACTTGCCTTGCCTACTATATAGTATGAAAGGCTGTAATTTTAAACAGAACCTTTTCTAGATTTATTTTCAGAAAAACAGCAGTGACTTATCAAATAATTAAATAATTCCTGGTCAATTATAGTCAATCACTGGTTTCCATCTGGACTCCTTTCTGTTCTGGCACACAGGGTGATGGAAAGATTGTCCAGATATACTTAAACTAGCACTTATGAACATTATACAAGTGTCATCTGGGTACTTTGAGGCAGTAGAGGATTAATATTTTTTAATGATTTAGCCAACATAGGTTTTTTTTTTTTTAAACACATTCACAAACGTTTGTTGTATGTTTATTGTATTGAACATTAAGTATTAAAAAGTGAATCTTATGGGGTCTTTGTTTATTCTTTTTTACAGCAAGTTCGGTTTGTCTGTTGCTGCTTGAACAAGAAGTGCCCTTACTCAAGAGAGCTCTTCTGCTGGACAAACGAAGTAATTACATTTCAAGCATTTACATTTGGCAGCCGTCCTTCCCCAGAGTGACTTACAGTATCCCCTGTTACACAACTGAGGAATTAGAGGTTGAGGGCCTTCAGAGAATGAGTTATTTGTTTTATTATTATTATTTTTTTATTAGTTTATTACAGAGACTAAACAGAAACAGAAAATTACTGCTTTTACAGCGAATCAAGGTCTCCTTCAAATTCTGAGACAATGAGATGACAATGAGATGACAACATACAGTCGAGAAGGAATAGATCAAATATTAGAATGTGTAACTATGGCTGTCTTATGGTGAAGTTTAAACCCTATATTATTATCAAAAAATCTCTTACCTGAGATACAGTCATGCCAGAAAAGCAATGCAGGGGCCGGAACCACGGTGTAGCCGGGCGTCCCATCAGTCCGGAACAGAGGCGCAAGCACGTCAAGCCAAGAGTTGCCATTTTTTTAAAAAACACATCACATTCACACGTACACAGTCACACGAGAGTTCACAGGCCAGACATCGTCCAGACAGGTCAGGTCCAGAGAAACGTGAAACCAGACGATATTCCAATGATGTGGATGAGGGAGACAAATGGACAGGAAGTATTGAGAAACCACAGCAGCAGCAGGAAGCAGGAAGAACAGGAGAAAAGTGGTGAGCGACCTTAGCACTAGGATCATCACAGCATCAAGGAGGCAAAACATGAGAGCAAGGTGTGAAAATCAGCCGAATCCTTCTAGACATCGTCTGCATCAACAGAATAATCATGCAGGAACACACCTCTCATCTTTTAGTATGTTATTGAACATAGAACCAATAACATTTGTGATATTTGGATTAGAGTTCAATTGGTAGATCAGAAAGCCATGGTGCAGCACAGGAGTCTGAAAGAAATCTGTGGCTCCTGCATTTACTGTCAAGTTAGAAATTCAGGATAGGATGATTTAGTTTTAGCAACAAAAAATACAAAATGTCAAGAGTCCAAATGAGGAGCTACATGTTCACAGTCACACTATGTTTGTCTCTTAGCATCTAATGATCAGATTATTAATATGACTATAGTAATATCAATCATTCATCTTCTAACCCGCTTATCACATAATTCAGGGTCACGGAGTCTGCTGGCGCCTATCCCAGCGCACATAGGGCAAGAGGCAGGAGTACAACGTGGACAAGTCGCCAGTCCATCGCAGGGCCACACATACAGATCACACACACACATACAATTTAGACCTAACGTACATATTTTTGGACTGTAGGAGAAAACCGGAGTATCATGATGATGAAAATCCAAAGCTCACAGCAGACAGTACGACCATATTTCCTACTTACGCCTGATGTTGCATCATCTCCTTGCCAAGCACTGAATAGCAACATTCTGAATGAAGAAGCTATAATCTGTACTAAATGTACCGTCTCTGAATAATGTGATATGAAATAAAAAAAATCTAACATCATGCAGCTTATAGTGACGAAGCTAAAAGCACATGTCAGCAACCAATTAAGCAATGCGGGGAAATGATGGTCTCGTCATTTCAACAAAACCAAGTATAATGTCGGTTTATGCACACACACACACACACACCTGTTCCTTGCCGGCCTTTTCCGCTTTCAGTTTTCGCACAATCTCTCCTTGTACTTTAATCGCCTCCTGTATTTGCGTTTTGTCGGCCATATTGCTTTTTAATAAACCGGTACGATTGCCTGGCAGTACATCCGCCAGCGCATGCGCACTCGCTCAATCACGAAGGCGCTCTATGGTCGCGGATATCAGACGTCACAAAGCTTAAAAAAGCGAATTATTATTATTATTATTATTTGCACATAATTCTATGCATGTTTAGAATCTGTTTAAGCATTAGGCTTATTCTTTCTTACTTAGTGTTAGTGTTAATAGTCTTATAAAGTCTTATTTATTATCTGATATTTTAACACAGAAAATATTTAAACTAAAATGATAAACAGCAATTTTTTTTGTCATAGATGTGGACAAATCTTGTGAGATAAAAATTATGTTTTAAACGTTCGTAGGATTGCAAATTACATACTTATAAAATGATGCTAAAATCTTTTTTTTATTTGGGACAGTGGTAGTTAAGGCGCCAAGTTCATTCATCCATCTTCTTATCCGCTTATTCCCTAATTCAGAGGGCAAAACATAAATCTCAGGGCAACACATAGACAAACAACCATTCACTCCTATGGACAATTTAGTTTAACCAATTAACCCAATGCACATATTTTTGGACTGTGGGAGGAAACTGGAGTATCCGGAGGAAACCCACGCTAGCGCGGGGAAAATATGCAAACTACACACAGAAAGACCCCCAACCGGGAATCGAACCCGCACCTAGTCGCTAAGTTGTTTAAAGGAAGACCCCACCACCTCCAGGAAGATCCTCGCCGCTGTTTGTTACTTGACATAACCCTTCCTGTAGCAGGCTGCGCTGTATCCTAGCTGACTGTGACTCTGACCCCATGCATGCTATATTTAAAAAAAAGATATCGTTAAAAATGTGAAGTTATTCCGAGAGGTGGCAGTAATGTTTTTTTAGACAATAGAGACAGCCGAGGAAGAGCTTGTTATTGTGTCATGGGACGTCGATTAGCTTGAAGCTACACAGATATAAACACAGTGAATAAACCTTTTAAACCTTTTCGCGGGTTCTTCTGGTAAAACAGCGGATTCACTTGGAGAGGTAATAACCTGTTTATTAACAGCTCGTCTGTGCAATTCCGCACAGTTTACTGGAGCAATGCTCCGGGAATAGCTATTAGCTGTTTGGAACTGAACTCTAAACAGGAATAAATTAATACTGCTGCTGCTAATGTTGCTACTGTAACGTTATACTAACATACAATGCGATTGTTGTTTTGTGTTTTATACAGCTTTCTATTGTGTTATTGTTATATTTATTGTTTACCCGTTTTGCATCTAGTTTAGTTAATGGTTGTTTCTAGTTATTAACTAGTTGTTAGCATCATGTATTAATGTCATAGCTAACAAGCCTGAAATTAATAGTTACAATATTTTTAATGCTTTGTATCAAATTAACCCTTTATTTATTCAATATATGATTTTATTTTTTGATTATTTGATTTATGACATTTGAAACCTACTTACAACATTCATCTTATTCCTTAAATCGGGGTCACAGGGGTTTGCTGGAGCCTATCCCAGCTCACATAAAGCGAGAAGCGGGGGTACATCCTGTACACACATAGACGAACAACCACTCACAGACACATTCACTCCTATGGGTAATTTAGACTCACCAATCAACCTAATGTACATTTAAGACGTAGTGGTTAGTGGCTCGACTCACAACAAGATGGCCCAGGGTTCGATTCCCGGGTCTGGGGTCTTTCTGTGTGGAGTTTGCATGTTCTCCCCGCGCTTGCGTGGGTTTCCCCCGGGTACTCCAGCATTCACCCGTGACCCGAAATTAAGCAATAAGCGAGTTAGAAGATGATTGAATAAATAATAAAACTTTTTACAGCATATATTTTTCCAACCTTGTATTATGGGCAGTTTCTTTTCTAAAATCTGACCCATATTATGCTTAGCACGGATACCTTACAGCAAGGTATCTGGTTCAATTCCAGGGCAAGGGGTCTTTCTGGGCAGAGTTTGCATGTTTTCCTCCATGCTTGCGCGGTTTTCTCTGGGTTCTCCAGTTTCCTCCAGAGTCCAAAAAACACGTATGTTAGGTTGGTTGGTGATTCTAAATTGCCCATAGGAGTAAGTGGGACTGAGTGGTTGTTCTTCTAATCAGGGTCACGGGTGTCTATTGCAGCCTATCCCAGCAAACATAGGGCAAAAGGCAGGGGTAAACCCTGGACAAGTCACCAGTCTATGGAAAGGCCACACATAGACAAACAGCCACACATTGAAATATATACTTAAAATCTCTGGGGTACATTAAGTACATATTTTTGGTCAACTGGGTTTGACTGGTACAAACAGATTAAACACCTCTGGTTTAAATGAATTTATCTCATAATAGGCTGTGCGATTCCAGAAAAATTTTTTTTATTGCGATTTGTGATTGCAATTTAATCTACTTAATAGTGTGTAGCACACACTCTAGATTCATTATCTACGATTCCTAT
>JAOTRA010000008.1:823863-835706 GCA_026260255.1 Pseudolaguvia tuberculata | reverse complement strand
ATATAGATAGCCATTTAGTTAAAGTTTTAAAATATTAAATTATTCCAATGTCTATTATTATAAACTTGTTTCTTTTTTGTTTTTTAACGGTTGACATTATAGATGACCAATATAATGTTGACTGACCACACCATGCTGTGTGCACTCACTGATGTGATATAAAAAGTCCTAAAGCTAATGCTGTCTTAAAGAGGGCAGTCATGCATTTGCTTTAGGACTTTTTATATCACATTGCAGCTTTTTGTGGTGCAAATAATTAATTGTTCAGCCCTTCTTCATAAGCAAAGGGGTTTTTTTTCAATTGATATAGCTAAAAAATCTAATGAAATGCTGTGTTGTGCAGTGTTTTCAATGTTTGACATGTAACTGGAAAACTGTGGGTTCGATTACCAGCACTGTCGTGTTATGATGGCTCCTGAACTGGGCCATTAACCTTCAATTGTTCAGTTGTATAAATGGAAAAGGGCATCTGGCAAATACTAATTTTGTTATATTCTGATTATTTTCTTTGGCTATGTAAATGACACGATGTTGTAGTTATAGGCTGTCCAAGCAGCTGTGGAAAAGATGAGCCCGACACAATGGGAGCTCCCGCCAGAATTGTGCTGCAGGCCCGTGGTCTTTGTGGCTCTGACAGGGCTCGACGTGGTCTACAATGCCATCCATCGTGCCATCTGGGACGCCTTTTGTGCTAACCGACGAGCTGACAGAGTACCTATTTCTTTTAAAGTGCTGCAGGGAGACCATGAGTACCCAAAATGCAGAACTAAGGTAAAGAACGACTAAACCAAATCTTGTATCTGTGACATTTATGTCAAGGACCTGTGGGTTAGTAAATGCTCTTATGTTTTAAACAGAGGACTTCCTACGAGTGGTACATCCCTAAAGGGATCCTAAAGACAGGATGGATGAATAAGCACCTGAATCTTGTCCCTGCACTGGTGGTCCTCTTTTACGAGCTGGACTGGGACGACGCTCAGTGGAAAGAGAAGCAGTCCGAGTGTGCCACTAAAGTAGAGATCGTCAGGTAGCTGTGCTGATTTGGGTCTGGAGATTGTGTTTAGGTTCTTGTTTGAATTATGTATCAATTTGAATTATATATATCAATATATCACTGTTTTCCTCCATAGAACAAGTCTGCAGGGCCGGAACACTAAAGTTGCTGTTGTTTTAATCCAAAAAAAGACTCCACTTCCACCAGGTATCATATCATCACACAAACAAAACATATATCCATCACATTTGACCAAATATTAGAATAAAAGGTCTTTTAATTTGTGAGTACACCCCTCTAGTGGAAGAACTGAAACATTATGGTGTGTTGCAAATTTCACTCACTTTGATTTTGATACCTGCGTCTGTCTCTTTGTTTATCTCACATGTGTACGCACTCAAAAGTATATATGTGGGTACTGGTAGCTCAGTGAGTGTTAGAGATTATGGGTTCGATTCCCTATGGGGTGTGTATGCGTGCATGTGTGTGTGTTGCGTTATTGACAAAAGACTTTTGTTGGTTATTGCTTCCTGTCAGGTGAAGATGTGGTGGCATCCGAGAGAGCTGCTGCTTTGTGTGCCTCCTGTGATCTCTCTGCAAAGTCTCTTTTTGTCCTCCCTCACACCGATCACCTGGTGGGCTACATCATCAGGTTAGACTCACATTCTGCTGGTCTATCGTTAAATTGTGTCCATTGTGTATTTTCTGCATCTTGATTTTGTTCCTTTTGCCTCTTACTTTCTGCTCTGGTGTAGGTTGGAGAATGCATTTTACGAGCACGCTCAGACTTATTACTATAACGAGATACGCAGAGTGAAGTCTCACAAAGAGTTCCTCAATAAAACCACTCACCAGGTAACGCTGAAGGGTATGAGGGAAATGTCACCTACTGTGACCTTGAACCAAATCTCCTTTGCTCACAGACGTAACTCCTACATCATAAAAGGCTCATGTATGTGTGAATTGTTGAGCAGGATTATTTAAAGAAGTCATCATAAGAGGACATTGAAGACTAGAGGACATTTTTCTAGAATGTTATACCAATGTAATAGGGTGGATAAACTCTGCAGAAGAATAAGATCTGCTTAGCCTCACACACTGATTTATGCTTTTAATGATGCATAATTTAGGTGTTTTTTTTAATTGCTAGCCAAGCTGTTAGCCAATTATAGCAGTAAACGTTTACTTCATAGACAACAATTTATCACAGCTATTTAAGCAGAGCGTTCTGATAATGAGGCTCAGAAAATAGCACAGAAAATATTAATTTTATATTGAGTTTTTTTTTCTATTTTAGATTTTGTATAAAAATGATTTGTTTTGATTTACTTTATAATTGAATAAAATTTCATGGCCCCTGTAAAGGTCTCACTGTTAGGAAAGTTGGGTTTGGATTATATATTGTGTCAGTATTAATGTTTTATTCATTCATTCATCATCTTGCCCGCTTATTCCCTAATTCGGGGTCACAGGGTCTGCTGGCGCCTATCCCAGCACACATAGAGCGAGAGGCGGGGGTACAACCTGGATGGGTCGACAGTCCATCTCATGGCAACACATAGACAAACAACCATTCACACACACATTCACTCCTATGGACAATTTACAATCACCAATCCACCTAATCTGCATGTTTTTGGACTGAGGGAAGAAACCGGAGAATCCGGAGGAAACCCACACAAGCACAGGGAGAACATGCACAGAAAAATCCCCAGCCCGGGAATTGAGCTCGGGACCTTCTTGTTGTGAGGCGACCGTGCTATCCACCGCACCGCCCACTATTAATACTTTATAGCTATTTTAATATGAGAGATAAAAAGGTTTGCTTAAATTCTTGTAATCAGTGTAGTCATGATAATGCGTTTTTCAATTATTATCAGCTAAATCTGTCAGCTACATTTTCATTGACGGCATTTGGCAGATAATCTTATCCAGAGCGTCTTACATTTGATCACTTCTGGACAGAAGTAGTTTTTCAAGAGGACCAATTTTGCGATTTGAATCCCAGACGAATCAGCCATGAATGTGTTTTTTTCCTCACACTACATGTATAAATATTCCAGAGAAAATTATACAAATTGGAACTCACACATTGTTTGGAAAACTAGTTCTGTCTTTAGGGATTTAGTGGCAGGAACTATTGTCTCACTATAGTTATAATATGACCTATGTGACCCAATTTTGGTTTTGATTTTAGTCAAAAATGTTTTTGTTCATGTTACAAATATTCCCATGTTCATTCAACATTCTAATCCCACCATAGCTCTGGTCTGGTCTATTTTATTTAATATTTTTGCTAGACACATGGACCTAATTAACAGGGATTCGGTCCAATTTTCAAATAGTCCATTAGTCAATTTAATCATAGAATAATCAATGGTGGTGTGATTTGTTGTCTGAAAAAAAATCCCCATGTAACCAGCGAGTGGCGCTGAAAAACACAATATCTCACATGCATACTTTTCATCAAACTGAGTTGTTTACGATCATATTTTCTACACTCATCGTTGGCAGACTAACCCGTACGTTTCCTCATTAACGTCATAATTAATTTTAATGCAGTAAGGCTAGTTTTTAGAAATTCTTCATTCACATTCTTACCCGCTTATTTCCGAATTCGGGGTCACGGGGGTCTGCTGTGCCTATCCCAGCACACATAGGATGAAAGGCGGGGGCGTACAACATGGACGGGTTGCCAGTCCATCACAGCGTTTTTAGAAACCTAACATTTGAAATGTATTTTTACCTATAAATACAACCCTGCTATATCCATGAATATGGACGAGGCAGCTTGCATGGCCTCTAAAAACTACAGATTAGCACAAATCAAATGTGTACTGTACATTAGGCACCAGTGCTTTATCTACTGTGTAGCTGAGCTGAAGCTTCCAATTCGATTCATTTAAATGCTTGTCAGAAAGATTAATCAAAGTAAATCTGTTTTAAAATATGAAAATAATAATAATAACAGCAGATGGTTTAAACTTTGACATACACTGCATTGCTAGAAGTTTGTGGTCACTTAAGCATCACAAACACATTCCACTTGAATGTAAGATATTGGCACTGAAAGCATGTGATAATGGAGGTCAGGGGTTTTGTGCTCAGGGTCATTGTCATGCTGGAACAATATTTAAGTCTGTTAGTTTCAGTGAAGAAATAATGTAAAGCTACAACATACAAAATATTCTAGACAACTGGGGGCCATATTTGTAGCGAAAAGGAACCACATATGGAGATGTGATTAGGTGACCACAAACTTATGCCAATGTTTGATTTAATGTTCTGTTAATTAGGAAATTCAATAAATGACATGCGCAGTGGTGTAGTGGTTAGCATGGTCGCCTCACAACAAGAAGATGCCAGTTTCGAATCCCAGGCTGGGGTATTCTTTCTAGTGTTGGTTTCCTTTGGTTACCTCGGTTTCCTCCCACAGTCCAAAAACGTGAATTGGGTTGATTGCAGATTCTGGATTGTGTGTGTGTGTGTGGTTGTTTGTCTGTGGGCTCTGCGACGGACTGGCGACCTGGTGTACTCTTGCCCTGTGTGCGCTGGGATGGGCACCAGCAGACCCCCGTGACCTGGGGAAGAAACGGGTAAGAAGATGAATGAATGAATAATCAGACCAAATTGTATGCAATTTTTACTAAACTTATTCTGTCAGTTAGCAAAATGTTTTTGAATTCTTCAGCTGCTGTTTGTGAGGCATCAGTTTAAAACTGGTTTCTTCAGCGAGCTCAAACAGGATACTCAGAACGCTCACAAGTATGCTACCAATTTCCACTAATCTTTATTTCTATTCTTTGCTACATCACTACAACTAAACATGCTTTTTATGCTCCTGCACAGATACTATAAAACAGCCTACAGTCTCATCCACGAGCTTCGCGCTCATGAGACCAACATGCTGGAGATTAAGACTTTGGCTGGCTTCATTAATTATAAGGTGCATCTTTATTAAATGTCAATTTTTTTCCCTGAATTGCTTGTTTTTAGTCAATAACTTAATTATATCGTGCTACATGAGACATCACTTTATCGCGTCTGTATAATAAATAACTGTCAGGACCAAGCTGATTTGGAGTGTTACTGATAATTCTCTAATACACAGCATGCACAATTGCTTATTAGAAATAAAATGCGATTTTAATTACTTAACTAGGAATGAAAATATTCAATGCATTACGGTTCTTTATTTAACAATTCCAGAATCAATTCTAAATTCAAATAAGATGGCGATGGTGTGTTTTTTGAACAAAAAAGGACATTTATAACCCAATGTGTGGCAAAAATTTGCAATGCTTCCACTGGATTCTAACAAAAAGATTTTATTTGCTGCTGCAATGTTATGATAATGCTGCTAATAAAGTTGTGTACGTGTATTATTATTACATTTACAATATAAACAATGCATGTACAAATGTAGCAAATGTTAAAAACTGCAAATTTCAGCAAAAAGAGCGCAAGAACCTAATATAAATCATGCTTTATAAGAGTTTTTCAAAAATATATAAAGCATAATCAAGTAAATCTATAGTCTGCCTAGAACTGCATAACTGTTGCTGCAGTTAATCAAGTTGTGGTTGATGGGTTTTGTCTTACACGTATCATCTGGCCCTGTTTCCTCTTCCTTTAAAACTTGTGTTGTGACATGTTTATTTATAATCAGTCTCACTGCGCTTTCTCTTCTTAGATCTGCAGGCTGTGTTTTCAGCACAACGCCCCTCTGGATGCCATTGCACAATTCCGCAAACACATCGATTTGTGCAAGAAGAAGATAGGGAGTGCAGAGCTGGCCTTCGAACACACTGCCTGGATGTCCAAGCAGTAGGAGGCTGTGTTTCTCAACATCAATTATCAAAAATTCTCTTATTTTATTGCCCAACAACTCTTGATATCCTGACTCACTTCTGACTCATTTCTACTCCTCTCTGTCTCTGTCTCTCTCTCTTTCTCTGCAGGTTCCAGTCTTTTGGCGATCTTTTCGATGAGGCAATTAAACTCGGTCTCACAGCAATACAGACACAGAATCCTGGCTTTTACTACCAACAGGCTGCATATTATGCCCAGGAGCGCAAACAGCTAGCGACTCAGCTCTGTTTCCATGAGGTAACGCTACCACACTTTTAATTATGTTGCTGCCCACACCAGCTCACTCATTGTGATAGGGCTATTCTTATACTAACAATATCATACCACTTATATTTAGACGTTAAACTTAAGACTAAAGACATGTTTTCAGCTCTGGTCCTTTCAGGGACACCCCACCTCACGCTTCATCTCTCTTTTTCTGTCTGTTCAATAAAAGCCCAAAATATTTCTCACCCCACTTCAGTTTAACCTACAATTACAATTAGAATTACAGCATTTGGCAGACGCCCTAATCAGAGCTACTTACAACTGAGCAGTTGGGGTGAAGGGCCTTGCTCAGGGGCTCACAATGGTGGCTTGGTGGTACCAGGAATCGAACCCCGGTCTTTCTGGTATTAGTCCAACACTTTAACCACCAAGCCACCCCAAACCTAAGCAGTAAAATCATATATACAGTATGGGTTTTCCTTCCTTTTTTGCAACGACATACAGTACGTTAAAGTTCAGGATTTAGCAGACGTTCTTGTCTAGAGTGACGTACAAACAGTGCTTATAGTTATAACCTAGAACATTTCACTACTGATATAGATACAAACAGTGTAACAACCATAAACAGTTGAAGAGCAACAGGTTTTTTTCTTTTTTCAAAATGTGTGTTTGTGTGAAGGGCAAGGTATTTAGAGAACAGGTTTGTCTTCAGATGTCCCTTGAAGACAGCCAGTCACTCTGCTGTTCTGACATTGATGGGAAGTTCATTCCACCATCTAGATGACAGAACAGAGAAAAGTCTTGAGGCAGATTGGCCTTGTGCCTCAAGACAAGTGCAGAATAAGTGCAGCGCTGCTGGATCTGAGGGAGCGAGTTGCTATGTGCGGAGTGATTAGTGTTTGGAGGTAGGGTGGAGCAGTGTTGTTCTTGGCTTTGTAGGCGAGTATCAGTGTTTTTGAACCTGATGTGTGCAGCTACTGGAGGGTGCGCAGCCTGTTCTACCTCGCACTCTGAGGTAGAACCTGCTAAAAGGGTCTTACAGTAGTCAAGTTTTGAGATAACTAGAGACTGCACAAGCAACTGTGCGGCCTGAGTGGATATGAAAGGTCGTTTCCTCCCGCTGTTGTGAAGGACAAGCCTGCAGGATCGTGTAGCGTTAGCAATATGAAAAGGTTAAATTATTAACATAATTACCCCTAGGTTGTGAACAGTGGTTGAGGCAGATATTATTGTGTTGTCCAAGGTGATAGATCTTGACCTGGAGATGAGTTGGCCGGGATGAACAGTAGCTCTGTTTTGCATGGGTTAAGTTTCAGCGGGTGGTTTGCCATCCATGAAGAAGTGTCTCCCAGACAAGTAGAAATACTTGCAGAAGCTGTGGTGTCAGATGGTGGAAAGAAAACAATACGGTGAGGATCATTAGCATAGCAATGGTAAGTGAACCCATGTAAGGAAATGACTTTGCTAAGTGAATGAGTGTAGATGGAGAAAAGAAGAGGACCAAGGACTGAGCCTTGAGGGACACCAGTGGTGAGTCTGCGTGGAGCAGACGGGGTTCATTTACATTTTACCTGATATGAACGGTCTTCCAAGTAGGAAGCAAACCAGTGCCATGTTGTTCCAGTTACACCAAGGTCTAACAGGATGAGGACCTTTTGACAGTTTGGATGTCCTGGCCACTTCCAGCTTTTCATTGACTGTCAAGAGGCCAGTCTCTGTAGAGTGGGCTGGTTTGAAGCCAGACTGGTTGGAATCATGGAGATTGTTCTGTGTGAGAAAGAGGGACAGTTGATTATAAACAGTGTACATTTTCTCACATTATGACCACTAACATAAATATTTATTATTGGAATGTTATGTGACAGACCAACACAAACTGGTATACAATTGTGAAGTAGAAAATAATTATACATGAGTTACATTTTTTTTTACGAATAAAAAACAGGAGTGTGCAAGCCACTGTATATTGGCTCTGTTTATTAGTACATTAAACAAGCACATTAAATCAATTTAGCCATTTGTGTGTTGATCTGTTTGCAGGCTAATGTGAGTTTTCCGATGCCGGACCCATTAGAGACAACCACCGGAGCACTGGATTTTTATGGACAGAGACCATGGAGACAGGGACATCAGAGTGAGTTAGGACACAAATCCCTTTAGGACTTTGTGCACATACTTTCAAATGTTTTTGTGCATTTAGAGGATTAAATGTACACTAGATGGCAACATTAATGCCACAAATTCCAGTCTTTTTGTAAATCTACTTTTTATTTGGTTTATACAATTTTTAATATTTGTTGTAGGCATTGAGCCACCTGATGCAGAGAAGGAAAAACAGGGCATTCTCGCTATTCAGCTGAGGGAGAAAGACGTGGTCCATTCGGTAGGTCTGCTTTAGAAAACCTGTAAAAGAGAGCTATTTTCACACTGTTAACAATTGTTATTCTGATTTTGTTTTTACATTTATTTCCTCGATAATGAAATAAAACACTGCAGATCCAGTATCCTGGATGCTTAGTTACATTTAGTGATAAATTAGTTTGAAGTGTTAGATTTAATAATGAATTGAAAAGTAAGAGCCACATAATATAATATTGCCTTAAAAATGTATGACATGTCTATGTGACATGACAACATATTTATTCATTGAAGAATATGCAAAAAACACTTACCACCACAGATGATATATACAGTATGTAACAGAACGTCTGGCATAAGAAATATAAGAGATGGCAAAAGAAATATATAACATTATATATATATATATATTACAGTGAGGTTAATACGTATTTGATTACCCTGTGATTTTGCAAGTTCTCCTACTTACAAATCATGGAGGGGTCTAGAATTTTCAGCATAGGTGCATTTTCACTGTGAGAGACAGAATCTTAAAATAAAAAATGCGGAAATCACATTGTATGATTTTTAACAATTTATTTGTTAATTACTGTGTCAAATATTTGTTCACTTGGGACCACGGTTTGCAAGGCTATTAGTATCAGTAATACATTAAGCCATCATGGTTTAAAATCATGTATTTCACGGAAGGTTCCCCTGCTTAAGTCAGCCATATCAAGGCCTATCTGAAGTTTGGCAGGGACCATAGTAGTCATGGGAGAAAGTCCTTTGGTCAGATTAGACCAAAGTCTAGACTTTTTGGTCTTAACTCCATTCGCCGTGTTTGGAGGAAGAAGAATGATGAGTATCATGCCAATAATACCATACCTACAGTGAAGCATGGGGCTGGTAATATCATGCTCTGGAGGTGTTTTTCTGCACAGGGGACAGGACAGCTGCATTCTAATAAGGACAGGGTAACTGGGCCATGTTTTGTGAGATATTTTGCAAAAACCAGAGCATTAAAGATGGGTCATGGCTGGGACTTCCAACATTACAATGACCTAAAGCGCAAAGCCAAGTTACATTTACAGCATTTTGCAGAGCGGCTTACATTTGGTTTCTTTTTTACAACTGAGCAATTGTGGATTAAGGGCCTTGCTCAAGGGCCCACAGTGGTTGCTTGGTGGAGGTGGGATTAGACCCCTCCATGATTTGTAAATAGGAGAACTTGCAAAATCAAAGGGTTATCAAATATTTATTAACTTCACTTTTTTTTTGTTATAACGTATATAATATAATATTGGATACCGTAATATAACAGATACCTACCAACATGTAACATGTATCCTTTTTGTATTTTTCTGTTTTGCTAAATTAAATACAGCCATGTTTTTTTAAGCAATCAATGAGTACTTCAAGATCCTTCAGCACCGGTTTGCCATGTGTGCCATTTTCATTCACAGGAGCTGATCATCGCATTGCTCAGTAATGCTGTTGCTCAGTTTAAGAAGTACAAGTGTCCACGCATGAAGAGCCATTTGAGTGAGTGTACAGTGTGTTTCCATAGCATGACAAGCTCTCAAAATTCAGTTCAGTTCAGTTCACCATCACTAAACCCTTCCTGTCATAAACTACCGGTATTTACATTCACAATTCAGTGTTATCAACACTTTACAAGTTTATTTTTTTTTATTTTGGTGTCACATCATGGTTTAATTTACTGAAATGCGCATTGCTGTTAGTTTTTCCACTGGATGTAAACATATTACTCTCACATAGTGAAGACATTACTCTTTACCGCATGTGACTATTAATCTAACACAAGTGTTTTTTAGATGACTGAATCCTCATAACCTTTTTGTAGCATTCTTTTATTCATTCATCTTCTTGCCTGCTTATTCCCTAATTCAGGGTTACGGGGTCTGCTGGTGCCTGTCCCAGTGCACATAGGGTGAGAGGCGGGGGTACACCCTGGATGGGTCAGCAGTCCATCTTAGGGCAACACATAGACAAACGACCATTCACACACACATTCACTGTTATGGACAATTTAGAATCACCATCCGACCTAATCTGCATGTTTTTGAACTGTGGGAGGAAACCGGAGTAACAGGGGGAAACCCACGCAAGCACAGGGAGTCTTATAATCATAATCATGATTAAAAATAAGATGATGATGATGATTAGTGGGTTTTTTTTTTTCATTCAGGGCTTTATTCAAAGCCTCCACGGTGGTAACTTGGTGGTTCTGGCACTCAAATCCCATTTGTTCAGTTAGCAGTTCACCGCTTAAACCACTAGTCCACTTTCCCATGACTTTGCATCAATTTCCTGATTAAAAATGATGAAAATGTTTTAATTGTATTTGATTAGAGATAATAACAAGCAGGTGATTGTTATTTAGCTGTGTATGGTTGCTAAATGAATGTAGTAAATTTGCAGTGGCACATGTGTAATAAAACCTCTAATGATTCAGTTAGGACAAAATAAGCTTTAATTCAGCTTTTCTCTTGTATACAATAAATTGAAGTGTATTAAGGCTGTAAAGATATTGACACACTATTATAATTTTTTTTTACAATAGTGTATCAATATTTCAATATTTAATTTAAAACCCTGTGGTTAAAGATAGCCTGGATAAACCAGTCAGTAGAGCACCAGTGTTTAAATCTGAGTGTTCAGGGTTCAAGTGCCTGTTTGGGCACTGGCAAAGGGGAAACTTGGTGGTTAAGGCATTAGACTGACACTCCAATTGGAAAAAATGATAAATATAAGTAAATATGCTGTAAATGTAAAATAACTTCCTCCTCTGCTGATGTGGTTGTTGAAATATGGCTGGTGTCTCTGAAACAAACAAAATACTGCTGGAGTCTGCTGAAACCTATCCCAGCGCACATAGGGCTATAGGCAGGCGAGACGTCAATAAACAAATACACACTTGCATTCATTCCAATGGGCAATTTTAAATCCCCATTCAACCTAATGTACAACCTAAAACCCACATGTGTCCAGGGAAAACATGCAAGCTCTGCACAGAAAGACCTCTGACCCGGTAATCGAACATGGGACCTACTTGTTGTGAGGCAAACACTAAGCCACCTCACTGCTTGAAACAAACATGCTGGAAATAAATAAAGCAACCTTCAATTTTGTATTTGTTGTATTTTTGGCTATTTGCTAAAAATGTTTAAAATTGAAAGATTTTAAATGACCTTTACCAATAAACAGCCCTAGTTTAGCTACACAACTTTAATTAAATTTGCATTTCTGGCGTATAGCGAATTCCCTTATGCGGAACAACACATTTAAAGTGGCAGTTTGATGGTGATAAGAATTGAAGTCCATTACTTGAGCTATCTAGATAGATAGATAGATAGATAGATAGATAGATAGATAGATAGATAGATAGATAGATAGATAGATAGATAGA
>JAOTRA010000008.1:806517-823763 GCA_026260255.1 Pseudolaguvia tuberculata | reverse complement strand
TATATATACACATACATACATACATACATACACACACACTATTCAATGTGATGTTTTCTGTAGTTTTGTGCTGAAGTGTTCAGACAGACAGAAGGGCTTTCACAGGGCTGAAACTTTTAAAATAATGTCAGTGGGTTATTTTTGACACATTTCTCTAATTTTATAAGGAAGAAGAAACTTTATTTGGTCCCATACATGATTATACAGTACAACACATAGTGACATTTTTTCTTCGCATATCCCATCTTAGTATGTTGGCTGTCCGAGCGCAGGGTCTTACTCAAGGACCCAACAGTGGCGGATTTGAGCCCAGGATTAGCAATCGGTTCGGGATAAAAGTCAATTAGAGATAGCAGGTGACTTGGGGTAACAACGGATATGAGGTAATCCTTTATTCCGATTATTCAGGAAAATACGATTCGGATTAACCGTGGATATGGGATAAAAACTGTTTTGGAATAACAGTCGATTCAGATTAACAGGCGATGTAGGATAAAAGTCAATGAACAGTCTATTCAGAAGAACAGCAAATGGGTTTAACAGTCGAATTAGAAAAACAATCGTTTCGGGATTATAGTCAATTCGGATTTACAAAAATTGCACTGGTGCGCACAGTAGAGGGCATGAATTGCAGAGACATTGGTACGGAGACAGGGGGCGCGTGGAACTGAACAGCTGGCACAGCGCACGCGCCTAGGTGAGAAAGTGACTCACCGAGAGAGACAGAGGCACGCACTAGTCTGTGTCTTAGTCAAAACGGTAGCACAAATATATGTTTACGCAATAATCCTTTTCATTCGAATGTCTCGCCTTTATTTCATTCTTTGGAAGACGTTGTCCGTCCGGATGGTTGCGTAATTCGCGCTTGACGGTGATTAATGTTGATATGCTGACGGGGTCCGTGCGGATGATGCTGCTGAAGGTGAGAAAGCGGATGAGATCAAACGCCATCGACGGGATAGGAGCGATAATAACGAGAGCACGACACGACGCTTTCCGTCGCCTGTTTTCCGCACTGATTCGGTGCACAACCGCTTTAAACGCGCAGCCGTTCAGGAAACATGTCGCAGCGCGTGCACAGCGAATATGATGAACTAAGCGGTAATTCTCGCGTTCTTTGTTTAGTAACGGCGTAAAAAAGATAGAATTCTATTTTTAAGAATCCTTCTCATTGTTTAAGGATTAAACATAAGATTAAGCGTTCAATCCGAGTCATGCATGTGCTGTGATCAGCGCAACAGCCCGGAGAATGGAGCCGTTTCTGCAGCTCGCGCCGCACTCGCTGGCCATCGTGTTGTCACGGCGCACAGCTGCGGACTCGCGCTGCGTGACCGAGAGTGCGGATCCACCGCGCCACCATACCGGATACGAGGTGTTTGCCGAGTTCAAAGCGCTCAACACCGAACACTTCTGGAACAAGATGGTAGCCGATGCCATCGCGGAGACATTTTTTCTCGGCTGGCTGGACGAGCACGTGCTGCTCATTCAGGGCAAAGAGGAGCACCTGGAGGCGCTGCGCGAGGCCTGGACCCGGAGATCGCTGAAAGCGCCGCGAGGCTTCGACATCAAATACCTCGGTAATAAACAAATAAACACCGCGTGCACCTGTTTTCGGGCAGCGCTTTTAGAAAGAATGCATCACTGCTGGTGTGCTGGGGAGATTTTCCACTGATGCTGTGTGTGTGTGTGTGTGTGTGTGTGTGTGTGTGTGTGTGTGAGAGAGAGAGAGAGAGAAAAAAAATAGGGCCGCATCCACTCCTGAATCGTATTTTGTCAACCATTTTGTTTATTGTGCGGTGCGAGCATGTCGAAGGATTTCTTATAATCTCTTATCTGGGTTCATTTTTTCACATTTTCAGGTTGTTGCCAGGGGGCGTGTGAACATGCACGCTGTTGTCGGGGGAGTGGTCATCAGGCATCAGCGTTCCCAGGGGGAGTGGTCATCAAGTAGGCGTGGCCATAAGGGGCGGGGTCATCAAGTAGCAGTGACTTGAGGGGGCGAGGTTATAAGGGAGCAGTGTTCTCAGGAGGTGTGACCATCAGGTACAAGTGTTCTCAATGGGTGTGGTCATAAGGGGGTGCGTTCTAAGAGGATGTGGTCAAACTACAGCAGTTGTTCTCAGGGGACATGTTCAGCCTGTAACTATGCTGTCAGGGGATGTGGTCAGCCTGTAGTACTGCTGTCTGGAGGCATGGACTGACTGTAGTGGTGCTGCCAGGGGGTGTGGGCAGTCTGTAGCGGTGCTGTCAAGGGTGTAGTCAGTCTGTAGCGGGCTGCAGTCAGGGCTGTGTTCAGTCTTTAGCAGTGCTGTTAGGGGCGTGGTCAGCCTGTAGCAGTGATGTCAGAGGTGTGTTCAGTCTTTAGCAGGGCTGTCAAGGGCATGAACAGTCTTTAGCAGTGCTGTTCTGGGGCATGAACAGTCTGTAGCACTGTTGTCAGTTAATTCTTAAGTCAAAATGAAAAAAATAAATAAAAGTAAAATGGAGGCTGTTTTCTTTGTTTCCATTGAGTATGATTGATTAGGTTTTTCCACAGGTTCTCTGGTTTCAGCCCTGATGGGCTAAATTGCTATGATAGTATTTGCAGATTTTGATGACTTTATCCGTTTTACTTCCGGCTTCCGTCAGCTTTCTGATTGGATAATGTTTTGTTTCATGTCATGAAACCTTCTACATGCTTGTCCTCTAGGGTTTACCCACGTTATACGATTTTTAATATGGACACCCCTGATCGTTGACCAGTCCTAACACATCTCACACTACAGGAACATCCATAAAAGCTAATGCCGAATTGTAAAACCATCAGGATAAATGGGACATAATCTAGGACATCGTCCCCAAATCTGTCCAATTATCTAAAGGGGTGTGTCTGTCTGTATTCATTCATTCATTCATCTTCTTGCCCGCTTATTCCCTAATTCAGGGGGGGTCCGCTGGCGCCTATCCCAGCGGGTGTACACCCCGGACGGGTCACCAATTTCAGGGCAACACAAACAACCATTCACACACACACACACACACACGTTTTAGGACTGTGGGAGGTACCCAGAGGAAACCCACGCAAGCGCGGGAAGAACATACAAACTCCGCATAGAAAGATCCCTGGCCTGGGAATCGAACCCGGGACCTTCTTGTTGTGAGGCGACGTTGTGTGCTATCCACTTTGCCACCCACACTCACGTATACCCCAACCTGTTTCCATAACCAGTGCCTGATATTCAGGTTAAGAAAAATATTTTATGTTTATTTAATCAGATGCTGTCATAACAACAACACCAACACTAAAGACATTTTACATCACAAGCAGGAGGAAATGCTAAACCTGAAAATGTCTATCAATCATTTGTCGGATTTTTTAAGGATTATAAACTTTGTCTCAAACGAAATTGTAGTGGGAATTGTACATTATAAGCCGATAGAGCTTTTATTATAGAGCTGATTTAAGATGTGGCATTCAGTTGAAAAGCTTGTGCGCTGGTTTAGGCTGTGTGAATTCTGAGCACACTTTACTGAGGGCACTTTAAATGATGCTGTTCTTTCCATCAACAAATCAATATGCTAGTTACTTCAGCCAGGATCACGAGTAAAAGAGCATTTCATTACCAGGTGGCTGTAAATCAGTCGACTGACTTCTATCTATCTATCTATCTATCCATCCATCCATCCATCCATCCATCCATCCATCCATCCATCCATCCATCCATCCATCCATCGGTTTAGGTGTGGGCTTCTACTAAAAGAAATTGGGGATTTGATGGTGTTATCAGTGCTGGGCCCCTGAGCAAGGCACTTAACCATTTAATAGCTCAGTTGTATGAAGGAGATAATCACAAGTTGTCCTGGATAAGGGCATCCAAATGGAAATATCCATGTCAATACAGCTCACAAAACAAAAATGTCAGTTTCTGGAAATTTTTTTAAATAATTTTGTTAATTGTCCTCTATATAACAAAGCTAATCAGGGTTCTAATAAAATATGCAACTGAGACAGTGAGCAACTAAATGCTGATTTTTTTCTCAAAACTAAACTAATATACACATTTAATGTTGAGGTACATGACTTTAGAGAAAAAATATGATATGCACATTTGGGATCCTTAAAAAAGTTTAACATATTGTGTAGCCCTAGATTTAAAAAAAAAAAAATACATTTCCATTCCCCTAATAAAGCTTACCAAAACAAACAAACTGTGATTGGTCGCTTTTTAAGTCAGTCAAACGGCCACAGGTCCAATAAAGGCTGCAGTAGACTCCAAACTTTCTGCTGCAGTTATGAAGGCCTGAATTTATTAAACTACCATTAATCTTTCTTATGTTTGTTAACTTTCAGCTTAAATATAACGTCATTGCTTTGTATGAGGAGAAAATAAGTGCTTTCTGAAAGAAGATTCATTATATTAGTAACCTGAGAAAAAGAAGAAATAGTGTTAATGCAGATGCCACACACAGTCGTGTCTCACCTCAGTTGTTTAGTCATCGCTTGTGTACTGCTGAGACATTTATTAATCATGAGCTAATATCAGACGTGACTGTACAGCGTTCTCATGTTCTGTCACATTTTGGGATTCTTTATACTCAACATGTAGATTGCACAACCCCAAAAAAGTAAGACTAGTCATGGTGTTTTCTTGCGCCCCTAATTTCACTGAGAAATGGATCAAAATTGCTAAATTACATTCGGTAACATTTGTGTGTATTTTCCTCAGGTTGTCGGCTATTAAAAATGTTTTATCACATTATTCGTTATTCCATTATAATTTGTGTTGAATATTTATATGTGTGGTTGTGAATGCAGAATTCACATTCACATATTGGTCCCATACAATCGTACACAGTACGGTATACAGTAAAATGCTAGTGAGGCACTAAGCTAGCGATGTAGTTATAACAATAAGATGTATTTAGTTTTATGTAATGACAAAGCGTCTCCTTAGTAAGGGGTCTTTCTTTGTGGGAACAAGCATGTTCTCCTCTTGTGTGTGGGTTTACTCCAGGTACTCCGGTCTCCTCCCACAGTCCAAAAACATGTACATTTTATTGATTAATGATTCTAAATTGCCCATAATTGTGTGTGCACGCCTGCCTCTTGCCCTATGTGTGCTGGGATAGGATCCAACAGACACCTGTGAACCTGAAATGGGGACTAAGCCGGTAAAAAGATGAATGAATAATTGAATATATCAATGAATTAATGAATATTAATAAGAACACTGGTTTGTTATACCAGGATTAAATCAGAGACATGGATACAGAATTAGACATTTCATGTTTATTGGAACAAATGAATATTCCAAAAAATGTTGACATCATGCAACATATTTGCAATGAATATGATTAAATTTATGGATCAAAAAAACAGAAGCTTAATAGACAACCTCAAACATCCTCGCACTTGAAAGATAATAAAGAAGTGTACTTAATTTCAACATACAAAATGTTCTAACCAGGCAGCATGGTGGCTTGTTGCGTGCGTGTATGTGGTTTTTCATCTCTGTGGTCCTGCGTTG
Organism: Pseudolaguvia tuberculata; assembly: GCA_026260255.1. Taxonomy (NCBI): domain Eukaryota; kingdom Metazoa; phylum Chordata; class Actinopteri; order Siluriformes; family Sisoridae; genus Pseudolaguvia; species Pseudolaguvia tuberculata. Next base: position 818,256 of record JAOTRA010000008.1, on the reverse strand, counting down.
GGCTGGCAACCTATATGCGCTGGAATAAAAATAGGAGTCCCCAGTGACCATGAATTGGGGATTAAGAAGACAAATGACTGATTGGAAATGATCCGAACTGAGAGGAAAAAAAGTGCCCAGAGTAAACCTATGTAAGCACGAGAGAACATGCAAGCTTCACAAAGAAAGAGCAACATGGGACATTCTTACTGTGAGGTAATGGTACTATTCAGTAAACCAGATTGAATTATTTGGTTAAATAATGAATGATTATAAACCAAGTACTAAAAGTACTACGGGGAAATAGACACACTTAGGGTTGCACTCAGCAGCAACATGGGTGGAAAGTGGTAGCGCAGTGGTTAAGGTGTTCAAGATCGAGGTTCAGCTCCCAGTATCGATTGATTAAGTTGTATAAAAAGAAAGAATAATGTAAGTCGATTTGGATAAGTGTGTCTACCAAAATGCCATAAATTTAATTATTATAGTTAGTTTAGCAGCTGATAATCCGTTGTAAACAATAGGATTTTACAGTATTTTTCTTTTTTCATACAAATAACAATTGATGTATTTATGTATTTCCTTCGACTGCTCCCTTTAGGGGTCGCCACAGTGGATCACCGTGATTTGTTAGTTTTTACGCTGGATGCCTTTCCTAACGCAACCCTCCCTTTTATCTGGGTTTGGGACCGGACCAGCACTAAGGCTGCACTGACTTGTGCAACTCTAATGGCTGGAATTCCGCCTAATGTACATGTTTTTGGGCAGGAGGAAATGCACGCAAGCGCTGGGAGAACAGAAGGATCCCCGACCGGGAATCAAACCCAGACCTTCTTGTTGTGAGGTGACCGTGCTAACCACTACACCGTGATGCAAAAAAAAAATTTTTGTTACAAAAAATAAGCATATTGTTCTTTTATATACAGTGGCGTGAAAAAGTGTTGCCTCCCTTCCTGATTTCCAATCTTTTTGCATGTTTGTCACACTTTAATGTTTCAGATCATCAATCACATTAAATATTAATCAAAGATAACATGAGTAAACACAAAACACAGTTTTTAAATTAAGGGACGTTTTTATTAAGAAATACAAAACTGTGGTTTATTGCACTCGAGTTCAATTTCTCTAGCCACACTCAGGCCTGATTACTGCCATACCATTTTTGCAATCCAGAAATCAATTAAATAGGACCTGCCTGACAAAGTGAAGTAGACCAAAAGATCCTGCCGAGATTTAAAGAAATACATAAACAAATGAGAAAGAAAGTAATTGAGGGCCAACACTTTTTCACACCACTGTATGTTGTATAAATTACACTAAATGGCCCAAAGTTTGCAGTCACCCGCGCATCAAAAACCTGCGTGATTTCAAACATCTTCCAGATTTATTCCCATTTTGCCTTTGGATGAAGCGCCACTGTTCTAGATGGACTTTCCTGTCCAATGTGAAGCTTGAGTATGAGATATCTCTTCATTCAGCATCAACAGTATTAGATCAGACACTAATGCCGGGTAAGCAGGTCTAGGGTGCAGTTGACATCCCAGTTCATCCCAAAACAGTTCAGTGGTGGTTAGATCAGGACTTTGTGCTTGATCTTTCTAAAAATAAACCAGCATGTGATAATGTAGATTAGGAGCTTTCTGCTCAGGGTCATTGTCATGCTGTAACAATCTCTGTCTCTTAGTTCCAGTGAAGGAATATATAGAATGAAATGCTATAACATATATATATATATATATATATATATAAATACATACATTTTTATATATATATAAATACATACATTTTTATATATATATAAAAACAAGAAAGTAATGGGGCATTTATGTGGTGGGTTAAGGCGTCGGCACTTACATTCTCTGTTTCTCCCCCATTTCATCGCTCTGCGTAATTAATAAAAGCAAAAAATGGAAGCAAAATATATATTTTTTATTTTTATAGCTATTTTATATTAAGTTTCACAGATTCCAATATCCAGATGATCAAAGTGCCACTACATTTAAGCAAATCTGTCTAACTCCCAACTGCTCAGATAAATGTGAATCATTGTGAATAAAAAAAACATTCCATCAGTTGTTCAAAGTTTGCCTGGGATTACATATTTTGTATGTGTGGCCTTGACATTTTTCCATTCTAGTCTGACATTCTAGCTGCTATTCATTTCAGCGAGTCTTTAATCCTTTATTTACACCAATCCGAGCAGAAACTCTGTTATAGTGTATTGTACTATTTATAATCTGATGGTCTTAAGCTTTTTGCATTGTCTCAAGCAACCATTACATTAACACGAGCTGCTGGTGGACACGCTGCTGCAGCAGAACTATTAGCCAGACATTTATCAGCAGGTTTTGGTATGCGCTGTTACTATAGGCGGTTTTCTTTCCCCGTCTCGTCTTTCCTTTCTATCTCTGTCACTCTGAAGCATTAGGCAAAGCCGTATCAATGTCTTTGTGTTTGTCTTGTCTTGCGGAACGAGAGTGGCTCATTTTGCCATAAGAATGTCTTCCAAAGCTCCATCCCTCCCTTCCTCCCGCTGTCTGTTAATAGACAGGACTATTGTCTGTGTTTGTTTTCTTTAATGTGAAAGCTCTCGCTGTTAGACTATTAATGTCGGCTTATTATAAGTTTATGAAGTCCATTGTGTTCCTGTTAAATGCTTTGCTGACACTGATGAATCTCTAGTCACAGAATATTTTGAAGCAACATTTAAAGGGAAGGGTCGTTGAACAAGGCTTACATAGAGGTTGATTGAAAGCAGATTATCTGGCATCAATTAGTATAAAACTATAGAGTATTTTTAACGAAGTTATTATTTCTCGAGTGTAAATGCTCCCTTAATTCGGTTGACATACCTCTCCAACCGGAGTTGCTATAAACGCGAGTGTGCATGCACATATACACTTTGTGGTATCCCTGAGGGTTGTGTGTCATCATCTCCTGCATATTTTCAGCAGTATTGTGTGTGTGTGTGTGTGTGTGTGTGTACAGGTCAGAGCAAAAGAAAAGAGAAATGCTTCACCATGCCCTGCACAACATATATCTTCCTCCAGTTACACATCACACGATTTTTTCCAGCAGATACCTTTAACCTCCACAAAGCAAATATCAGATTTGGTAAAAGAAAAAAACCCCTGCATTTTGCTGAACCATAAATCACAAGATATTTAGCCTGTGCACTGAACCGACTTTAACTTGAAACCTGCACTTAAGGGCATGTCCCTTCCTGACTTTCCCCACTTCCTCTCTGTTCTTGCTCCATCCCTTATATCCAACTAAGGCACCAGAGGTGAGATGTGAGAAATGTTTCTGTTATTTAATAATGGTGTTTACTGTTGATGGTGACATGCTTTCTGGCGTTTTTCACATAAAGATGTTGTTAGCGGATTTGAGCAAATAATTTTTTGCTTTTTTTGCTCTAGATTTGACTTTGATCCTATGCTGGTGTTTACTCACTATTATTACAGGTAATCCTGATCTTCCTCCCAATTGCGATCTGTATACATACAGATTTCTCTTGCCACACCATGTGACCAGAATAAAATAATGAATATCTCCTCTGCCGTTCACATGCACACACAACTTGTTTCTACCTATGTATAGTGGGAACAGAAAGTATTCAGATCCCCTTACATTTTTCACTCTGTTATATTGCAGTCATTTGCTAAAACCATTTAAGTTCATTTTTTCCTCATTAATGTACACACAGGTCCCCATATTGACAGAAAAACACAGAATTGTTGACATTTCTGCTGATTTATTCAAAAAACATGGTCACACATGGTCCTAAGTATTCAGACACTTTGATGTGACATTCATATATTTAACTCAGGTGCTTTCTCCTCAGTTCAAGACTAAGATGGTTAAGATGGTGAGAAATAAGATTCTCTGGTCTGATGAGACCAAGATAAAACATTTTGGCCTTTCTAAGCGGTATGTGTGGAGAAAATCAGGCACTGCTCATCATTTCTCCTGTACAGTCCCAACAGTGAAGCATAGTGGTAGCAGCATCATGCTGTTAGGGTGTTTTTTCAGTTGCAGGGACAGGACGACTAGTTGCAATTGAGGGAAAGATGAATGCAGCCAAGTACAGGGATATCCTGAACAAAAACCTGCTCAGGACCTCAGACTGAGCCGAAGGATTACATTCCAACAAGACAATGACCCTAAGCACACAGCTATTTTAACGAAGGACTGGCTTCACAACAACTCTGTGACTGTTTTTGAATGGCCCTGAAAGAGACTTGACTTAAACCCAATTGAGCATCTCTGCAGAGACTGGAGAGGTTCTGCAAGAAGGAATAGCAGAAGATCCCCAAATCCAGGTGTGAAAAAGTTGTTGCATCTTTTCTGCTAATAAGGGATACTCTGTGTACATTCATGAGGAAAAAAATATTTTAGCAAATGGCTGTATATACATTCATCTTCTAACCCGCTTGTACCCGAATCCGGGGTCACGGGTGTTCTGCTGCGCCTAACTCCGCACAGAAAGATCCCGGCCTGGGATTCGATCCCGGGACCTTATTGTTGTGAGGCGACTGTGCTATCCACTACGCCACCGCGCCACCCTGCTGTATATACAAAAGATTGAAATTTAATTGGGTCTGAATACTTTATGTACCCACTGTATGTTAAGATAAGATTATGTAAGATGAAAAGATGACATTACATAAGACGAGTTAATAGACAGGCGGCGCGGTGGTGTTGTGGTTAGCACATCCGTCTCATAACAAGGAGGTCCCATGTTTGATTCCTGGGCCGGGGAATTGGTGATTATAAATTGCCCATAGGAGTGAGTATGTGTACGAGTGGTTGTTTGTCTGTGTGGCCCTGCGTTGGACTAGCGCCTTGCCCAGGGTGTACCCATGCCTCTCGCCTATGTGTGCTGGGATAGGCTTAAGCAAGCCACCTTTACCCCGAATTAGGGAATAAACGGGTAAGAAGATTGAATGAATGAATGAAATAATATGCGATGCATTGAGTTGAGATAATATGAAATAAGATCGGATGAGATGAAAAAAGATACGATATGAATGTAAGATAAGATCTTTTTATTCTCCTTTTGGCTGCTCCTGTTAGGGGTCACCAAAGCAGATTGTTCTTCTCCACACTACCCTGTCTTCTACATCTGCCTCTTTCACCCCAACTACCTGCATATCTTCCCTCACCACATCCATAAACCTTCTCCTTGGTCTTCCTCTTTTCATCCTGCCCGGCACCTCCATCCTCAGCATTCTTCTACCAATATACTGCATGTCTCTCCTCTGCACATTTCCAAGTTATCTAAACCTAGCCTTCACCTTCTCTCCAAAACATCCTACATGCACTGTCCATCTAATGAACTCATTTCTAATCCTGTCCTTCCTCGTCACTCCCAATGAAAATCTCAACATCTTCAACTCCGCCACTCCAGGACCTCCTGTCTTTTTGACAATGCCATTGTCTTTAAAACATACAACATTGCAGGTCTCACTACAGTCCTATAAACTTTCCCTTTCACTCTTGCCGAAACTTGTAGATCACAAATAACTCCTGCCTCTTTTTTCCACCCACTCCACCCTGCCTGAACTCTTTTTTTTTTACTTATCTAACACACACTGTTGACCACAGGGACTTAAACTATTCCACCTTCACTACCTCTCTTCCCTGCAACCTCACCACTCCATTGCCTTCCCTCTCATTCACACACATGTACTCTTACTCCTACTGACTTTCAGATTCTTCTCAACCTGCTTTCTACTCTCACCACAAATCACAATATACATCAGCAAACATCATCGTCCATGGAGACTTCTGTTTGACCCTATCTGTCAAGCTGTCCATCACAAAAGCTAACAAGAAAAGGCTCAGCGCCGATCCTTGATGCCATCCCACCTTTACCTTGAACCAGTCCGACACTCCTACCGTACACCTCACTGCTGTCACACTGTCCTCATATGTCTGCACATCTGCCTTATTCTTAAAAATCGGTACCAGAACACTCCTTTTATTCTCTCACCTTCCAAAATCCTCTTTAAAAAATTTAGTAAGAGAGTCCACTACCATCTCTCCTAAACATCTCCATAATTCTACTGGAATGTCATCTGGTCCAACCGCCTTTCCCCTCTTCATCTTCTTGATAGCTGCTCTCACTTCCGCCTAACTAATCCTATCCACTTCCTGCTTCACCATCTCCACATCATCCAACCTTCTCTCTCTCTCTCTCTCTCTCTCTCTCATTTTCCTCTTTTATCAGATGCTCAAAATACTGTCTCCACCTTCTGAACACACTCTCCTCACTAGCCAACACGTTTCCATCTGTATCCTTTATTGCTCTAACTTGCAGTACATCCTTCCCAGCTCTGTCTCTCTGCCTGGCCAACTGGTACAAGTCTCCCTCCTTAGTGTCCAACTTCTCATACAGTTCCTCATACACCTTTTGCTTGGTTTTGCCGCCTCCTTTTTCACCTGTTGCCTTATCTCCTTATACTCCTGCCTACTTTTCTCATCTTTCTGCCTATCCAAATTCTGTTTCGCCAACCTCTTTCTCCTTATACTCTCCTGTCTTCCTCCACCTCTTCTTATACTCCTTTGGCCAACAGTAGCCCAATTTGCCCCAGTACCCTGTCGGCTAACAGTACTTGTGACAGTGTTCGTGATCCGCATACTTGATTTGCCACGGTTTTACCATCGTAATGTCCTTCCTAACCTTCCCCATTTATCCGGTTTTGGGATCAGCACTAAGAATGCACTGGCTTTTGCAACCCGCTTATTCCTGAATTCGGGGTCACAGGGGTCTGCTGCGCCTATCCCAGCACACATAGGTTGGGAGGCGGGGGGTACACCCTGGATGGTTCGCCAGTCCATCTCAGGGCCACACATAGACAAACAACCATTCACACACACATTCACTCCTACGGACAATTTAGAATCACCAATCCACCTAATCTGCATGTTTTTGGACTGTGGGAGGAAACCAGAGTACCCAGAGGAAACCCACGCAAGCGCGGGGAGAACATGCAAACTCCGCACAGAAAGATCCCGGCCCGGGATTAGAACCTGGGACCTTCTTGTGGTGAGGCGACCGTGCTATCCACTACGCCACCGCACTGCCCAGAGATAAGATTAGGTGAACTGAAATAAGTAGAGATGAAATAAGAAGAGATGAGATGAGAGTAGAAGATGAGATTAATTAAGATGACATAAATTGAGGCAAGATGAGATTAAATAAACATCAGTGACTACACTGCCTACTGGAAAATTAAATACTACTACTAATACTACATAAATACTCTATATACAAAAAAGTGCTACACAACGAAACAGATTGCTTATAGTACTATAATGGACATTACTTGATATTGTGCATTGTGTAATATATACAATACCTCGATTTTACAGTTGTTCGTCTATGTATGTCCTGCGATAGTCTGACGACCTATTCTGGGTGTATCCCTGCCTCTTGCCCTATGTGCACTGGGATAGGCGCCAGTGGACCCCAAGGCCCAGAATTAGGGAATAAGTGGGTTAGAAGATGAATAAGTATGTGGCAGCCTTATTGATGGAGACTAACACATTTATTAATTCATTCGTTAATTCATTCATCTTCTATAGCTTCTTCTTATTCCCTTATTAGGGTTATTTATTGATTTAATTTATTTATATTCTAAGTAGTATATAGTTAGCGTATATGGACAAGACTCATGTGTACATTGTTTTGTTAGTTTGTTAGTACATTCGTTTCCTGTGTTCTAACAAAAAGGCTTATGTTTGGAACAGCGTACTTGGCATTGTGTGACAGTGTAAAGCTCTTCCTTTTCTAGTTCACACATGCAGTAACTCAGTTTGGCCCGAAGGGGTGCTCTCTGACTGATGAGCAAATCCTTGATGTCAGGATGCACTTATTAATCTGGCTGATGTCTTTTTGCTTTGTTTTACTCTGTACAACACAGAGTATGTCTTTTTAAATAAAAGATTTAGAAAATCAAAGAATATACAAATAAATGCACATCAGTTTCATGCATGTATAATACAATATATTACAAAATGTGTAAATAAATACAATAAATAAATAAAAAATAAATAAGTAACTAAAATAAACAAAACAAATTAGTTAAATGTTATCATTACATAAAGTATAATTAAACTCTGTATTTGCCAAGGTTACCTAAGGTTAGGTTGCTTGATTATTATTATTGTTAATTTGCCTTTTAGCTGTTCTTTACCTCCATTTTGCTCTTTTCTACTATTCTTCGTCTTACCCGCTTATTCCCTAATTCAGGATCACCGGGGTCTGCTGGCGCCAATCCCAGCTCATATAGGGTGAGAGGCAGGGCCATCTCAGCGCAACACATAGACAAACAACCGTTCACACATATATTCACTCCTATGGCTAATTTATAATCACCAATCGACCTAATCAGTGTTTTGCTGAGTCGTCTCTATTTAATTATTGGTTTGTTCTTTGATCTCCTTTTACTTCTTTCAGTGCAATAAAGCATTTAAATGATTCATTAAGTAAAAGAAAAAATGTACAATCTGTAGAATGTAGACTAAGCTGTATGGCATACAATATAAAAGCTGATTTTGTATTTATTTTTGAGTTGACTCTTAAGAGAAAACTCTGTTGGGAAACACTGGTGATTATCTCATTCTCCTCCACTAGAGCGCAGAGTTGCACAGAATGCAAACTTTACTTTTCATCCATTCAGATCACGTGCTGTCACTCAAACTCGCTCATCCTTCAGGAGACAGTAAGCTGTACATTAAACATCAAATGTAAACGCTTTCAGAAGTGAGAAACGGAATAAAATTTTAGTTTTTCTGACATTTGATAGACGCCCTTATCCAGAGTAATTACACTTACGTCTCTTGAGGTTAAGTGACCAGTTGATACCCAAACTAAATGTTCCAATTAGCAGTTAAACACCTTACCCTCCATTCTACCTAAGTGCACACTTCTGTATAGATGTCCAGATAAGATTACATATTATATTTTTTTTATATATTTACTATTTTCACTGGTGAGAAGTGTGATTTCTGTGCAAATAGACTATAATAGCTTTAACATTAAATACTATTAATGTGTTTTTTTAATATACATTATATTGCCAAAGGTTTGTATGTAGTTCCTCTCCAAACTGTTGCCACAAATATGGAAGCCCACAGTTGTTTAGAATGATTGTTGTATCTTGAATTACATTATTCCTTCACTGGAACCAAGTGTGAGCGCTGTGGTGGTATAGTTGATAGCACAGTCGCCTCACAAGATGATGATCCTGGGTTCGATTCCCGGACCGGGGATCTTTCTGTGTGGCGTTTACATGTTCTCTCCACGCTTTCGTGGGTTTCCTCTGGGTACTCCGGTTTCCTCCCAGAGTCCAAAAACATGCAGATTAGGTCGATTGGTGATCTCATGATAACACTTGGTAATCATTCCCGCTCTACAGAATGTTTGCTCGGCAGTGTTCATGTTTATTAAGCTTGTCAAGTGGTGATGTTGAGTTAATTACACTGAAGGAGCTCCCTAAGGCTGTAGTGATATAGGATAACCAGTGCTGGGCATGTGGAGGCAAAATTTATTTCATTAAGATGTCAGATGTGTTTCGAGAGGTTTCTGAAATTGAAACCCAATAAGGGTATAAGCGATGTCCTCTGTTTCCCAAGCTTGACTTGAGATGCTCATTATATCAGCGTGCATTTTATTATTCACTATCAATCAAAACCTATATATAGGTAAGTGTATATAGCTAAGTACGCTATGTACACGTTACAAGTTATGAAATGATTTTTTTTTCAGTTTCATTCATTCATTCATCTTACCCGCTTTTTCCCAAATTCTGAGTCACAGGGTTCTGTTGGCGCCTATCCCAGCGCACATAAGGCGAGAGGAACGGATACACCCTGGACTAGCAACACATAGACAAACAGCCATTCACACACACATTCACGCCTATGGACAATTTAGAATCACCAATCAACCTAATCTGCATGTTTTTTGACTGTGGGAGGAAACCGGAGTACCCGGAGGAAACCCACACAAGCGCGGGGAGAACATGCAAACTCCGCACAGAAAGATCCCCGGCCTGGGAAATGGACCCGGGACCTTCTTGTTGTGAGGCAACCGTGCTATCCACTACAGCACCGCACCGCACCTTTACATTTGGGTTTCCTGCCACATTCCAAAAACATTGTCAATTTGATTGGGGATTCCGTAGGGTGTGTGTGTGTGTGTGTGCACGCGTGCGAACTGGCAACCTGTCTATGGTGCATCCCTTCTGCCCTTCACACTTAAGAGTGCTGGGATAGGCTCCAGCACACCACAGTGACTCCAAATTGGGGAATAAGCAAGTATAGATGATTAATTTTTTTAACACCTAAAAAAATCCACATCTGTATGTTATTTATGTGTTTGACAAATTCTGTGTTTCACCTCAGTCTCACATGCAGGTCTGTCAAATTTTGTTTAAACTGACAAACTAAATTCACAAATTCTCAGCCTCAAATTTTATTTTATTTTTGCTGGCTAAGGCATGGCCCAGGATCCCAAGATCCACTGTTATCCGCTCAACCCTAGTAGATAATCACTTGTTCAATAAGTGCCATAAATAATTTCAACAGAAAATATGACCCAGTTTTCAGCTGTTGTTAAGACTCGTCTTGCTGTGGAGTCACTCCTCATTCGGTTCCATGTATACCTGTATAGCACTGTTCAGTATCAACAGATTTTGTTAAACACTGAAGTCTGCGTTAAAGACAGTGTGTGTATGGCAGAATGTAATCGGAGAAAGTTTTTTATTTGCTATATATGCATTACTGCATAGCACATTTCTGCTCTCCAAATATCAAGGATCAGTTATTATATAGCACCCCTGGAGCTGAGAGGGTTAGAGGCCTTGGTCAAGGGTCTAACAGTGGTGGCTTGTAAAAGATGGGTCTTGAAACCCAATCCTTCATTGATCAACCCAAATCCTTAACTATCTGAGTTATTGCTGCTTAGGGTTGAATATCAAATTTATGAAGAGAGGTCAGTCAGTGACAGCAATGGGAGACTTGAGCAGGAGCTTGATTATCATCTGAAGTTTTGGTCAAATACATGACCCTGTCCTTATCTACGCTCCACACATTTACAGTTTAATTGTAGTGACAGAAAAAAACAAGCAGAGTCAGCTACATTTGACCAAAATAAGTTAAGGTATAACCATCTAATAATTGCCCTCTGGTAGACTTTACAATAGCTGTATCCCACTGTGTGACACTACATAAAACCCCTTTAGCATGCTTAAGACTTACTGATAGATAGACAAGTCTGAACTAACATTTCAGCCACCACAACCCTCACCAGAGAAAGAGTGGTAAATAAGTCTGTCACAATTAGTAAATAATTGTAGGATCGCAGTGCTTTTCTAACAATTTGTTTTCTAGTATCTGTAGTAATACATAGCTGACTGAGTTGGTGAGGAAATGTCCTGCATGGTCAGATTGTGAGTACTAACTAATTCATTTACACCGTTTGATGCAGCGGCTTCCCTGGTCCCAGTGTAGTAAAACTGTCAGATCCCAAGGATTTGGTGGATTCTAAGTATATGTTGAATGCCCTTTAGTGGAACAATCATGGAAAAAACATTAAGAATCGCTACTTACTCAACTGAATCAAAGGAGACATTAGAGTCTTCTTCTTCTCCTTTCGGCTGCTCCCGTTAGGGGTCGCCACAGCGGATCATTCTTCTCTACCCTACCCTGTCCGCTACATCTGCCTCTTTCACCCCAACTACCTGCATATCT
>JAOTRA010000008.1:789512-799671 GCA_026260255.1 Pseudolaguvia tuberculata | reverse complement strand
ATATTAGTTATGCTATTTATTTATTTTCAATTGTCTTTTCCTTTTGACTTTGTTTGCATTAAGCTGTGGCTCCTCCATGTATATTTTCTCAACCCCTCTTTGACACACCATTAATCTGCTGTCTCCTAAGATTTGTGAAATGAGTTGCAACAGTTAAACCCCAGAGTTCATGCAGGTATGACATTAAGTCATGCATGACTCTTGGGTATGATTTAGACTTTGGATAGAGGCAACAGATTTGTGGTTTGGCTAAGGCTTTGGTTGTGATGTGAATTTGTTTGCGTAAGAGCTTTAACTGCGCCTGTTAGGCTACTCAAGAAACGGTGTAATTAGACTATTTTGGCAAACGTTTGTGGGCTTTACCAGAACATTAGTGTGTCTCATTGTCCATTAAACACAAACACTAAAGCACAAAGCTGTTTAAGATGTCTCCATATGTTGTAGCATTACATTATTCTTTCACTGGGACTGAGAGACCCAAACACTTTTCCGGCATGTCAATGTACCTGTGCACAAAACCCCTGAGCTCCATTAAGACATGATTTATTATAGTTGGAAGAGTGTGAGGGTCCTGCTCAGAGCCCTTACTCCAAAACAATCCCTTGGAACACCTTTCACTTGACATAGTGTCTGAAACTATTGCATTCGTTGGGAATTTATATGCTTCAAGATCAACCACAGTAGAATAACAAGCATGCAACCTGTAGGTTTTTGAACAATTATCTATTCTAGACTTTTATGGATATTTATGCTTGTCCCTTGGTAAAGAGTCTTTATTTATTATCTAGACTGGCGATCTGTCCAGTGTGTACCCCCGCCTCCCACCCTATGTGAGCTGGGATAGGCGCCAGCAGAACCTGTGACCCAGACTTGGGGAATAAGTGGGTAAGAAAGTGAATAAATGAATGAATTAATGAATTCTTTTTAAACAATGAAGAAATTGATATGAATCTATCAATGTTCCTCATAAAACCACGAAACAATAATTCAGTGCAAGTAATTGTATAAGATAATTGAACAAAATAATGTGTTTTCAGGAACAGGCGTTCCTGTTCACAAACCTCTAATTGTTAATGCTTATTTATCCACTGCAAATTGTTTGGTTTAAATAGCCTTACAAAAAGTCTGTCCTTTCTCAAATTTGACAGGCTAATTTTTATACTAACTCTGATAATATGAGGTCAAGTTTTGGTTATTTTTGAGTTTTGACGGATTCAGTAGGCCATATTCAGTAGGCGTAACGCCTTTTCTGGCATATGCAGCTGCATAGCATTAATGTGTTGTGGGCGATATGGGGGGGGGTGGTCTACAGTACAGAATGCTGTGGTAAAAGCAAGGTTGGCCTGGGTGCTTGTGGTGATAGAGGCTATGGAGCATGATGGAAACTGGGGGAGGGGTTGATAATTCAGAACACGTTTTCTTACAGCCTGGAGGAGGCCTGGAGTCTACATAGGATGTGTGCTATGAGTTTACCCTGATTAAGGGGGGAAAACAGTCTGCAAATTTATAACTTAATCCAAGAGAGTGACCAGGTCCTTTGGGTTGAGACCATTACAGCTCTTTCTGCAGAGCAGCTTTTCCATGTAGTGTGACTAACACTAACTATGCTTACACTCTTCACATTTCTTCACACTCACTTTTTAGGTCAAACATATCCTATCAATGTTTTGGCTGCCACCTATAGTTTACACACCAATTTACTCTGGCTTGCCCGCCTTCTTTTCTGCATTCCTTTTATCACTTTGGGCCCTAACATAATCCACAAAACATGAGGCCTAACAAGGAGAAGTTATTCACCAAGGCCAAAAAAGAACCGCATAGTACAGGATTTCTGGAAGTTCCATTCATGACAGCCAGAAATAAGAGAAACTTGCCTCAAGTGCACATGGAATATAAACGTCTGGTGGTTGCAAGGCATGAAATGACTGGTAGGATATTTAGTGTTATGCTTTTAAACTGGCAGATGACACAATTTCCTGAAAAACTTTTTATTGGCCATATAGAATGAGTTGTCTAATGATTAGAATAAAATCTGTGGCCATACATATGTCATCGATACAATGAAGAAAAGAGTGATAAATTGTGTTCACAAAGCACTAATTGCAATATTTACCACTTTCTTATAGTTCCTTTATTATTAGTCATTTATTTTAAAAAGTCCCAGCATGACCCAATAGGTTAAGAATAAGCACAGCACAGAAGTGCCAAGAAAGCTTAAGGTGAGTGACATTGAGCTAGTGCAGATTTTTCTCTTCCGGGATTGTGCATAGATCGATTACAAGGCACTGTAATGTTACCCCTTCCATCTGGGAAGCTTCAGATCCCAATCTTCCACTTCAATCTAGAATGCACAACCAACTACTGCTTAAGTCAAATTTGCAGCAGCTTTGTAGAATTATCTTAACACCATCTTTTTCCTTTACAGTTAATACCACAGGTGTATCTTGCCTGAGAAAGTGTTATTGTTAACTGCATGGTATGAGTCATTGCCTTTCTGAACTTGCTCTGGGATATGCTGCTTAAAACTATGCTGGAATTAAAGATGTTATACTGCTAACTTGATACTCCAGGGTGGATCTAAAGACTGTAAGATTTGAGGAGGTAGCTTTTATTATAGACTAGTTACCTTTGACACATGGCTTACTGTAAAAACTTGGGTTCATTGCTGCTCAGAAAACTGTTCGAGAAAGTACTCCACATGATTAATGGCAAGCTGCAGAAAAGAGAGGGAATGTTTCTGCTTCAGTAACCACAAATTAATATAGTAGCCAATTTCAGAAAACCTCACACAAACTTGTATGAAATACCGTATTTTCCGGACTATAAGGTACACTGAAAATCCTTTCATTTTCTCAAAAATCTACAGTGTTCCTCATAATCCGGTGCGCTTACATATTAATTAACTCTGGTTGTGCTTACCGGTTGTGTTTTGCAATTTTATGTTGTAAAATGTCTATTACTACTTTTATATCTGTTTAACTTTCCTAGATGTACTTACTCACATACACCAGACACACACACACACACACACACACACACACACACACACACACACACACTAATATATAAAAATAAATAAATAAAATGTAACAAATTCCCTTTAAACTGATGTCTGATGATGAAGAAAACTATCATGTTCATGGAATTAAACATGTTAACTAAACGTGCTCAAAAATCTGTAAAATGTTTTAGTACGACTTTTGTGACTGCAGGCGAATATACCAGTATAGGGCTGTGCGCTCCATGGAGCTAAACACAGCAGTCACTAGATTGCGCTTGCAGTCACACTTACGCAGGCTTTAGGTTCTCTCTCTCTCTCTCTCTCTCTCTCTCTCTGTCTGTCTCTCACTATCTTGATTCCAAGAATAGTCCTGGTTTAGTTCTGGTTCACTTCGTATTCAACGCAAAAGTCCGGCATATTGAGCGATGTTTCTTCTTTTAAAAAATCCCCTCCATATCACCATAAATATAATCTGGTGCGCTTTATAGTGCGAAAAATACGATACACTGATAAATTAGTAATTTATCACAAAACACTGGTATGTATGTTCAAAGTAACATCATGTCCTGTTTTTCTTATTCTTTACATTTGTTTACAACTGATCAATATGGTTCTTTTAGAAAGGAGGATATCCATTATCTTGGTGTATTCCAGACTAAATAATTTAGCACAAGTTAGAATATGTGTGGCTAAAGAAGAGGAGAGTAGTCTTTCCCCCTTCCCCCTTCTGGATCCCTGTTTCTCCAAGCTGATAGGCTGCTGTCATAGAGTGATTGTCTGTAGAGCAGCTGTGCGAATGTGCTGCACTCTGGAAAGACTAGAAGGGAGGGAGTAAAGAGGGGGTGAGGAAAGCCAACAAGAGAGAAAGCAAGCACTCTATACAGTGTTTTTCCTACTCTCCACACTTCGTTCCCTCTTTCAAATTCGTGTTCGGATTTCTTACATTGCATTCCTGAGGATTTTGCTGTTCAGCACCTGGCTGTTGAACCTGCTGGATTGTGGGCAATCCTTTAAAGATTTGAAAAGGGATCTTGTAAAAAGAACAAAAGGAGAACCTTGCAGTTCATGGCACAGAAGTTTGATTTGTGCTCTCTGCCTTTTATTGCATCAGAGAAGGCTTATCTTTATTGTTTTTGAAACAGTCTCTGCATACTGACAGGCATGTGTGTATAAATAAATCTTTGTGCTCTTATAGGCTGGGCATTAAGCCAGTAATAGGACCCTGAAGGTGCAGCACTGCCTGACTAGATCAACAAGTCTGACATGAGACAGCTCCTCTGAAAGGCATCTAAATGTCTCGCATAAGAAGCTGCTGAACACTTTTGTGTTAGTGTATGTCTGCTGGAAAAATGAATGCAGCATCGCAACATTTGAGACCGCTTGGAGAACGAGACGACAAGGGAACATGTGTAGGTGTATGTACCACTTTGGAATTGTTTTCACCAGGCTGTGCTTCCAGCTTCTTTCATATTGAAAGCCACACAGGGACGTTGTAGTGTTTGTCTTCCTGTCACCAGTGCTTTGGATCATGGACGGCTCTCTCGGTGTCCTCTGGTGTAGACTTTCCTAAAGGAAGGTATCAGATCAGTGTAATGTATGAATAAAAGATTGAGTGTTCCTTCCAGACTGAAACATATCATGTTGATTCCCTGCTATATTTTGATCTGATATTTTGTGTTGGCTATAATGGCTGAAGGAACATTATTGAATTTTAAGATTAATGGTGCTGGTCTCCTTAGTAGCACTTTTTAAAGGCTTATTTGTTTTATTGGAATCTTCTATGTTGGCCAAACTCTACTATTGACGCATACTTCTGAATTAAGCTATTGTTTGAACTGAGATTTTCTCACACACTGCAGACTTCCAGCTCCAACCAAGCAAGACCTCCCCTTCCCTCCGGTCCTCCCAGCCAGTTCTTCTGTTCCAAATGATACACCACACCTCCTCTTCTTAAATCCATGTGGTTCTGGAGCGCACTACAGCATGCCTCTCCATGCACTTGAATCTGTAACTCCAAGTCTGGATTAGATATCTGGGAGATAATAAGCATCTGGATATGTCGTCTTGGGCTTGACACCTGACCTGAAGACTTGAATATTGTTCAGATTTGACCACATTGCATGCCAGAAAGATAAGAAAAGCACTAAAGCATCACTTATTTTGAGGCAAGCTATTTTGGAAGTGTAAGGGTGAGGTTTGGGAATAAAGTGAAGGTAGGTAACCGATCATGAAGAAAACACGTAGCACCACTTTACGCAGAGCCTGGCCCAGTTCAGACTTCTCCAACCGGATCTTGGAGCGTAACCGTTCCTGCAGTGAGAAGGACTACCAAATCTATAAGCATTACCCTAAGCCCTTCATCACCTATTCAGTCTCCCATTTGCCCCGGATATACGTGCCAGCAGGTGGGTTTGCTTTATAATACAGTCATGCCTACATGTCTAATTGTTAAACATGATGATGTTGAATTTATAGTATATAATATTAATACAGACGTAACCATCCATTAACATGTCTATCTCATACTATCTCATAAACTGGGTATCACTATTCCACAACAAATGTTTAGAAAGTATAAAATCAAAAACCTGCTAAAAACATGCTCTTAAATCATGATTTTTTTTTTATGCTACATGAGATACAGTTCACCTGTATGCAGCATTTGCTGGTAAGACAATGTAAATTATGGAGGCTATTTAATCATTGTTGTATGCCACATATGCAAAGTAAACATCTTGGAAGTTAACCAAGGTTGTCACTTATTCTGTAAACACTAAATTCTCCAATGGTTAAGGTGATGGTTAAGGTATTGGGCTCCTAATTGGAAGATCGGGGTTAGATTTTCAGCACCGCCAAATTACCACTGCTGGGCACCCAATAAAGGCCCTTAACCCTCAATTGCCCACTTTTTTATAAAAGCGTTAAATTTGTCGCTTTGGATAAGAATATCTGCTGTAAATGTATGATGGTGCATCTAGAAATCCGCACATTCGACTTGGCAGGGTTTTACGTTTGATGCACGCAACCCTCCTTTTTTTCCGGGCTTGGGACCGGCATTAAGGCTGCATCCTAATGGCTGGGGTTTTATGGGCAATTTAGACTCACCTAATGTACATGTTGTTATACAGTGGGAGGAAACCGGAGTACCCGGGGAAAACCCACGCAGCCACAGGGAGAACATGGAAACTACACGCAGAAAGATCCCCGGCCTGGGAAACTTGTGACTTTGCTACAAACTAAGACCAGTATAATTTGCTGTTTCATGGTGGAAGCTCAGTGGTTAAAGTGTTGGACTGCTAAGCAGAAGATTTTGGTTTCAGCTCCAGTCCCTAAACGGCCGGGTTTTAGAGGACAATGAAACATTAACGTGTTTTAATCCAATTTAAAAATGTCCAGAGCTTATCATTGCTACAGATATAAACTTTATTGAGATTCGATATGGTATCGTTTATCGGCTTATCACTAGAAAACACAACAAAACTAATTATGGGCAATTTAAAAACATTACACTAATGAAAATAATAGCTAAATAATTAAAAGCATTTTTTGCAGAATCTTTTTATAGAGCAAGCAGAGAAGGTCCTGCTGGCCCACCACTGCATTTTCAAAAAAATCTGGTAATCTGGTGATGCACAAGCCAGATGAGTGCACAAAAAACTACCTGCCTGGTGGTGCAAAGCTCAATATAAGTTTATTAACTTTTTTCAAGTTTTTATGTAAGATTGATGTGAATGATGTAGAGATTGTCTGTAAGGTTGTCAGCTCTTTGATTTGTTCAACATGAGGCTTCACACTCTTTAATATACCACATGCTGATTCCCGGAAATCCATTTGATTCTTCACTGAATTTCAGCTTAGTGTTTGGCAGACTGAGAGTTAGATGTCTAGCTTAAATCTATGTATGACAGCATGAGAACCACTAGAGATCAGTTTATTTAAGCAAAAGAAAAGTAAGCTGAAAGGTTGTCTTAGCTTCAGAGAGCAAAGTCAATAAGAAGACAAATGCTGAATTGATGCACAGCCAGAGCTGTCAGATTAACATTGCTTCAACTGCTCTTCATGTTTCTGAGCAACATTGAGGGTGAGAGGATAAATGCTATAGCCAATATGGAAAACTAGAATGATTTGGATTACAATGGAATAGCGTTATAAAAGTGTAATGTAAATGACTGGGATAACAAATCTGAGCCTGTTTCCTATAGGCTGGCCGTGAAAGGTGGTTTAGTTCAGACATTTTCTGATTTATAGTGCTGCAGGTTCATCCTTACAGGTCACCAAAGAAAAAAAATTACTAAAAGCTACAGCTGGACGATATGGCCAAATATCACGATACATTTCTCAATTTCAGTCTAAGTTTATAAAACCTCTTGTATACCTATATAATATTTAACAGAAATAGTACAAATAAATGAATGTTCAATGTTTCATTTTTATTTAGCTTAAGTCGATTATTCATTAATTCATTATCCAGTCATTAATCAGTAGCACTGAAATAAAGTAAAAATAAAAATAATTCCCATAAAAAACTTTAAGCGTGTCATGTATACAAATTGTGTCACAGAAAAACATTTGCTGTGATTTATATCGAAATTTCATAAATATGTTGCATGTGTTGCCGGAAAGGTTCCTGACTCAAGCCGCATTAAGTAGTGGGGCAGTAGTGGCTCAAATAGTGGTGAGTTGTTTACTGGAAGACCAGGAAAACCTTGGTTCCAGTCCCCACTGACAGTCTACCACTTTCGGGTCCTTGAACAAGACCCTTGACACACTGAATCATAGCTGATCCTGGGCTCTGACCTCCAACCTTCTAACGTGGAACATGTGAAGGACCAAATGTCACTGTGCTGTAAAGTGTATGTGGTAAATCTGTGTGATCAAGGCTTACTTAGGTCTGGGATTTGACAACATTATTGAAATTAATGTTAATCTACTGTGATCTTCATGGTAGATTACTTTTATCAAAGAAGGCCTCAGCCAGCTAGGAAGTACTGGATTCCAGATTTTATATGAAGAATATTTGGGTTTCCATCTTTGTTGATAGCTTGCAGTCTGATGAAATACAGCTTTAGAATCTCTGTGTAATTATTTTGACTTCTTTTGGCTTTGGTTCACAGGATTATTGTGGTGTAGGTTTCAACATGCAAGACCTCAGACTCCACCATGATATTTCAGTGAACAAGGAGTTTTCAAGTACAAATGTATAACACTTTTTTTTCCACTTGTTTTCATTTTCTGGTCAAGTTTTTAAGCTTGTGTTATCTCACCTGGCTATCATACAGCGAAATTATCCAAACAAGGGTGTTTTTGGGAAAACCCCAGTTCCATTAAGAAGATTGACTGTGTTGACTGTGTCTGCAAGAGCGACAGAACAAAAAAAGAATGTATAAGTCGAGAACGCATCGTTAATTCATGGCAGTAAAGAGGATGTCTGTGGTTGTGAAGAAGGCCAGAGAAAGTTGATTCAGGCCAGACTTGTTTCAGGAAAATTTCATCCTTTCACTAAAAAACTTCACATCCCTATAAGGAGACCCCAAGAGCATGCACAAATCAAGTCTTACACCTTTAGAGAAATCTGAACTTTTTGAACTTCAGTTTATAATTTGAACGTTAGTGATTGAGTCATTAAAAATAATTTCACAATATTGATTAATTGTTGGTTTTTTAATTAGCCATAAATTATGTTTTCAAGAGACTCACCCAGTATAATTGTGGTTTCAGTAGAAGTACATTATGAATTAAGCTGCAGTCTCAATTGTAAGACGCAGCTTGTCTGAGCTTGAAGTCTTGAAGCTTTGTTTTTCCCAGGCAGAAATAATAATAATAATAATAATAATAATAATAATAATAAAGCTTTATCTGTGTGAATAAGAGTGTGTGACTGAAAACCTGATCAATTCAGTTATTCATTTATTCATGTGCCCAGGACAAAAATAATCAAGAAATCGTTGCTATTCGGGATCCATCAAAACATTTGTAGATTTTAGGGCAGACTGATAAGGTTTGTCGATTTTTACCCTCAACTGTCTGTCAAACAAGCTTAAGACTGCATCTGACCGTTATAACAATGTTGTGAATAGGGAAAACCTGTTTCTCTGCTTTCATCAGGCGTTAGTCTGATGATGACAGACTGTTAGTGTAGCCTGTTGCAGTAAAATCATCCGTGCTGAATCTAAGCCTTATAAACTTATGCAGGATATAATTTAACCTCCTGATGATGATGCTTTGTAATGAGCTCAGTGTCAACAAACACCGTCACATGGACAGTTCCTCAAAAGTATTGATTTGGCTGGAGTTCAGAGGAAACGAGCTGCAAACCAGATCCAAATGCTGTGGTTCATCATGTGTTATGTGTAATGAATTTTTTCTCACATAAGAATCACATTTTTGTTTGAATAGTTTTTTTTTCTCTTTTCTAATTCTTCTCTTCCCAAATCTATAAATTCCTATAACTACCATATATTTTTTTTTTTTTACTATAAGGCACACTTAAAATCCTTAACATTTTTCAAAAGTCTTTATACTCTGGTGTGCATTTTGTATTATCTGTGGTTGTGCTTATTGACCTCAAACCGATTTTATATAGTATAAAGTGCTCAACATTTTTTAAATGTTTTAGTACGACTTTTGTGACTGCAGACGAAAGGACCGGCGAGAGCTCCACGCCACACAGAGCTAAACTCAGCCGTTGCTCGATTGCTTTTTTGGACACACTACTGTGCTGGCTCGGTGGGGTTTTTATGCTCGTTCTTAAGAGAGATGCAGCCTATTAGATAACTTGCCATCTCCATTATATGCTATATTGCCAAATGTGTGAGGTCACCTAAGCATCCCAAACACATGCGATTTCAAATATCTTCTTTGCTCTTCTATAAGACTTTGAAGCTTGAATGTGAGAAATCTCTTCAGTCAGCTCCAACAGTATTAGTCAGATCAGACACTAGGAGGTCTGGGGTGCAGTCGCCATTCCAGTTCATCCCAAAGTTGTTCATTGGTGGTAAGATCAGGACTTGCCGAACACTGGTGTTTTTTTTCTGGAAAAGCCTTTGAGTCTCTTAGTTTTAGTAAAAGAATAATCTTCTTTTCCTTTCGGCTGCTCCCGTTAGGGGTCGCCACAGCGGATTACTCTTCTCCACACTACCCTGTCCGCTACATCTGCCT
>JAOTRA010000008.1:775471-789412 GCA_026260255.1 Pseudolaguvia tuberculata | reverse complement strand
ATTAGGGAGTAGCCTTAATGCCGGTCCCAAGCCCGGAGAAATGGGAGGGTTGCGTTAGGAAGGGCATCCAGCGTAAACCCCGTGGCAACCCCGAAATGAGAGCTGCCGAAGGACAAAGAGGAAGAAGATTTATATGTGGTTCCTCTACAAACAGTGGCTACAATTATGGAAGCTGACAGTTGTCTAGAATGTTTTCGTATGTTGTAGCATTACATTTTTCCTTTACTGGAACTAAGAGACTCCAACATTGTTTCAGCATGACAATGACCTGAGTACAAAACCTCTGACCTCCATTATCACATGCTGTGTTATCATCAGATAGATTATAAATGTTATTATTAATCTTAACATCACTCACCCCCTTTGAGATGAACAGGAATGGCCTTCTTACCTGACATTAGTGTCTGATATCGCAAATACTGTTGGAGCTGAATGAAGAAATTTCTCACATTCAAGCTTCACATTGGAGTGACGAGTGGAGCTTCATCCAATAGCTAAATGGCAATAAATCTGGAATAAGATGTTTGAAATGACATGTTTGTGATGCTCAGGTAACCCCAAATGTTGGGCAACATTCCATATCATGGTTTCTGTTTCAATTTCCTGTTTCCCAAGCTGCCAAGCAATATATATGAGATGAACATAAGTAAGCTTAGCGTAAGTAGATATGTAGATCTGGATATTAGTATTTGCCAAAGTGCTACAAATGTAACTGCAGCCAGCATTTAAAATATGTTGCTGCATCAGGTGCAAATATAGTTTGTGAATATAAAAATTATCAGAACCTAGACATGATTTTTACATGGTGTCCTTTTTATTTTATTCACTTATCTTACCCGCTTATTCCCTAATTCAAGGTCACTGAGGTCTGCTGGCGCCTAAGCCAGCTCACATGGGGCAAGAGGCAGGGGCACACTCTGGACGGCTCGCCAGTCCATCGCAGGGCAACACATAGACAAACAACCACTCACACACACTCACTCCTGGGGATAATTTAGAATCACCAATCGGCTTAATCTACATGTTTTTTGACTGCGGGGGGAACCGGACTACCCGGAGAAAACCCACGCAAGCAAGGGGAGAACATGCAGGTTGTGAAATCAGTGTTTGCTAGATTTGTATAGCTTGTGTGACGCTACATAAACTGACTTTTTTCTGAATGTTTTAAAATAAATATTGTAGTAACTGTAGTAAATCAGAGAAGATAAGTATCTGAGAAAACGCTGTCAGTGTTTTGCTTGAATTACACAAAGGAGTGCGCTTGTAATGTTTTCTTATTGACCGTCTAATTTTAATGGTTATAAAAGCTTAAAGTACAACATTGTTAATATTGAGTTACATGTTCATTTAAGGCAATTACACAAATTCATACTTCTAATAAAAAACGCAACTTGTACAAACGCATCAACTTTGATCAGAGGTTGTGTATCTTAGTGTATGTAAGTGTTGAGATATAAATTCTTAGACATTTTAGAGCTCATTTCACTTGCTTAGCTAATCATTTCTTTCATCAGGTCTCAGGTAGGACCGTGAATCTTAAACCTAGTCGGTTTATTTCCATTTTCTTGAACAAGTGGTTGGTTTTGCAGCTCGATCAGCTGTTTGTTTGTGTCAGGTTTCCATAGTGTGTCTGCACAGTGAGCTGATTTAAATAATAAAGCAGTGCTGTAGCCATAGTCTATGCTCGGCCAGTTCAACACTTACTCTGCTCAAGTACGTCACCCACATGTGACTGGAACCGCTTTCGATCAATTTTTTTGCCCCTGTGTTGTTGTGGTTTTCTATTGATTGAACCGTGGTGGATTTTTCTGTTATTTTTTCCCCATATACATTTTTTCTCATGCTCCTTTTAGTTTGACTTAAGTTGACATCATTTGCAGCTTCTAAAGCTGGGCAATTGGCCCAGAGCCTTATTCGGTTTCTGGCCAAACAGACAAGCAGAATGATACACACAACTTCTACAATATAGAACATTTTATAGGCAGTTCTTGAAACATCCAATTAAATTAGTGAACCAGAACTAATTGTTGTGTAATGTTAAACCATCTCTCTGTCACTAATGCTGTGGCTTTCCAGAGAGCAGCTATTTTCCCCTTGAGTAAACAATCTCAATCTTATTTGTATGCTAACACCGTTTTGCTCGACATTTAGCTCCAACAGCATCTTTACTTACATGTCAAGTAAGGAGGTCTGAGCTGCAGTTGGTGTTCAGTGGTAGTAAGATCAGAATTTTGACTGTGTGTGTGTTTTTTCTGTAATAATAATAAAAATACCCCATGTAATAATAACCCAGCATGTGATAATTGAGCACAGAGGTTTTGTGCTCAGCGTCATTGTCATGCTGGAACAGTGTTGGAGTGTCTTAGTTCCAGTGAAAAAATAATGTAATACTACAACAAACAAAAACATTCTACATAGTTTGAAAAGGAATCACATATAGTGTAACAAACCAGAAGTAAAAGGATCCAAAATGCAGTAACTTTTTATTGAAGACATTGACAACAAGCTTAATCAGGAACAATAAACAGGCAAAAGTCTGTACACAATAAGTCAAAATATCCAAAATGTGAGTCAAAAATAAGCGAGACAGACAAGATCATAGAACTGTGAGTCAAAGAACATACAAGAAACGCTTAGTAAGTTGCTAACATCAACAATACTTCACAATGAGCGTTAGCGAACTGCTAACTTAAACATGATGCCCACACCCTACAACCCGGAAGTCAAAGTTGTCCATCAAAATTAGTGCAACCCCGTTCGGGATGGTTCTCATTAAACTCAATCAAAAGAGAGGGGTCTAGAATGTCAAAGGACAATGTCCAACCCGCCCAGTTCACCAAATACTCCATAACACTCCTCCTTTGCTGGGAGTCGGGGATCTCATTGACCAGATAGGCGGGGGAGTCCTCACATTGCCCCTACTCCTGATTCAAGTGTTTGATCTGGACTGCCTCCAGGCTGACGTTAATGTCCATTTTTCTACAGAGCTCTGTCCATACTCTGGATGTGAACTGAGGCCCTCGATCAGGATTAAAATTTGAGTGGCCATTTCTTTAATGGCTAAAATTTCCTTGTTACCTACGTCATAATTCAGCACCACAGGGGTAAGCTTTCATGAGTAATAGGCACACGGGTGGAGTTTGGAGGGAAACCCTTGTCTCTGGGAGAGCACTGCTCCGACCCCACTGTCTGAATCATCTCCATCAGGAACGGTAGAGTAGGATCAAGGCAACACAAAGTTGGGGTGGTTGTGAACTTCTTTTTTTAAAACTCTAAAGGCCTTCTCTGACACTTTGATCCAGTTTATTATTCAGGAGAAAAGTGAATGGGGCTGTGGTCATATTAGAATTACAGATAAAAAATGATGATAGAAAGTAGGAACCTCTGTAATTCTTTGACAGATTAGGTATTTGTATACTGTATTTGTGGCTGACGCTTTTACGAACAATTGGTTTTGCAGTAGCTGCTGAAGCACCCTGTGAACATGGACCTTGTGTTGAGAAATGTCCTTTAAACAAATGTCGTCAGTATGCCATGTCAAATATGCCATGACATACACGTTAATCAGGTGGAAGTTGTCCTTAATAAACAATTGGGAGACTGCAGGTGCATTGCATAGACCAGAGGGCATCACTAAATACTCGTGGTGACCATTGGACGTTATGAAAACCGTTTTTCATTCATAATCTGCTCGAATTCTGATTAGGTCATAGGCACTGTGGAGAGTTTCGTAAAAGCTTCAAGTAACTGTTCCAGAGCGGATGGATTATGTTCAAATTCCAATAATTAATACATGGGCCAAGGACGCCATCCTTCTTATCTACAATGATCCTGATGCAGCAGTTGGATATGACCGTTGGCCAGAGCTGTGAACCATGGGACAGAGGGTGTCGAGGGGTGTGGACAGCAGTGCTTTTGACAAACAGGTGACTACTCTGTTATTTTCCACTTGCTCCATGAAATGACAGGACCGTGAGTCAGTCTGCAGCCAGCGTGATGTATGATGGGAATCACATGGGAGAGACACAGACTGAGAATTACAAAGGGTAGAGAGAGAGAGAGAGAGAATAACAAAGGAGGTAATGTGGACAGACTGAGAATCGCAAATGGGAAAGACACACACTGAGATTTACAGAGGGGAGAGAAAGAGACAGAATCAGAATCACTGAGGAGGAAAGAGGGACAGACTGAGAATTACAGAAGCAGAGAGAGAAGGACAGACTAAGAATCACGGGGGAGAGAGATATACTGAGTATCATTGTATTTAATAAGACTATTTAATTTTATTTACAATATAGTAACTATTTTACAATCTGCTGTCAAAATAAACACTGGTGCACAATAATATTGATGCTTCAGCTCTCGATATAATTCATTCTGATGATAGTGGCATTGCAAAGAATTCATGAATGAGTTACATTTACAGCATTTATCAGACATTTTTATCCTGACCAACTTGCATTAATCTTTTTTATACTTTGAAATTGGGTGTTAAGGGCCGTACTATGGGGCCCAGCAGTGGTAACTTGTTGGTGCTGAGAATTGAACAGCGACGTGGAGAACATGCGCTGTCCGCACATACCTCATGGGCAGGAATCGAACCCATTACCTTCTTGCTGTGAACCGACCGTGATCCACTGCGTCATCCCCATTCACGACCTTAAATATTAAATAATCGCAAAAATTGGCTTTTACATTTTGGTAAAATTATTTTTGAAAAGTTATGAAAATGAATGGTAAATTACTAATTCAAATTTTGTTTTATACACAGATGCTTGAGAACCATGTATGTTTGTTGCCCCGTACGATGAAAGGCTGTATCCACTAGAGGGCAGATTAGAGTCAAGATATTTCTCTTAAGCGTTGTAAAAATGTGTGTGAGAATCGTTGTTTGTCTGTGTTGCCCGGCAATGGACTGGCGACCTGTCCATGGTTCGCGATTTTAGGGGTTTGCAAAATAAAATGTGGGATTAAGTGAAGATGTCATCACAACAAAATTGCATCAGTTTTCATGAAGACTCGCTTTTTACTGTCTTCTGCACAAATTCTTTTGGTAACCAGAAGGCAAAAGTGTAGCGTGTTTGGCAGATAACCTTAATAAGAGTGTCTTATCTGCTCAGGGCCCAACAGTGGCAGCTGAGTGGTGCTGGGAATTGAACCATGATCTTCCAATTAGCACTTTAACGAATGCACTATTATAGAAGTGGTATGTGGGAAGTGGTAGCCTAGTGGTTACAGTGTTGGACTAATACCGGAAAGACCGGTATTCGATTCCAACCTCCCTCAAGCAATCACTGTGGGCCCTTGAGCAAGGCCCTTAACCCACAATTGCTCAGTTGTTAAAAAAAAAAAAAAAAAAAGAGACCAGTTGTAAGTCGCTCTGGATAAAAGCGTCTGCCACAAGCCTAACTGTAACTGTATAGACTGAATCTATACTCTGAATCTGAATTTACTTTGCGATTCATTCATTGTTCTTGCTCTTTAGAGAGAAAAAGTCCCATTCCCCTTTTTCCACCTTGCATACAGTTTGTAAACTCAATACGGGGGGACGTGTTGATCACGCAGGCTTGCAGTGGTTTATAACCGCTCCCTCTTGCTTGTGGATTTTTTGAAGCAGCACCTGCTTGGTGTCTTCACACATCAGGAGATTACGACCTGAGGTGCAGCGAGTGTACGAATAGCACATGCTTGGTCACGGCTCAGGGAACACACTCGGTATGTTGAGAATTAGCGGCCCACCACTTGGTGCTATTTAAATAGTTTGAATTTAGAATATTGATGGTTAACCTTTTCGGCTGATTTTTAGAATGCATAGAACATTGTCAAGAGGTGCTCATTATAGTTATTTGCGTTTTATGCACATGTCCATGATATTTCTTACTGACCAACCTTATTTGGAAAAAAAGATTACATTCGCCACTTATCAACATGATCAGCATTTCTTTTTGACGTTGAATGCTATTTAGCCTGTTTGAACTTAATTGCTGTTGTATTAACTGTTGTATTGTCATTAAGAAACTGGCCTGTCCTGTAATTTAAGTTTCCTAATTTATGGCACTACTTTTTTAGTCAGCCCGGCGTGGGAACATGGTCATAGGCAAGTGTCTGTGTGTGTGTGCCTTGGTGAGGCAAGGGATCATATCCTCACAGGGCATCTGAATAAACAGAATACCTTTGACAATTGGCCTGGTTTTCTTTAGTTGATCTGCCCATCCCCCACTCTCATCTTAATAGCCCCCTCCCACACCAATCTTTCATTCTACCACTTCTTCTCACAAACCATTTCACCATAACAGATTCTTTATTAAAGTCCAACATTTGTTGTTAAATACTTTTAATGTATTTTTAACAAGGTGACCCATACAGAGCTTCAGCAGCTAGTTATGCTAGTTTAACATAAAGGTTTCAAACTAATGATTCAACTAATGTTTATTCGCTATTTTTTTGGAAATGACTCAGGGCTGAGTGCCAACGTTTAACACTCCTTATACACTGTTCACAGCAAAATGTCCAAGTAACTAAAGAAGAACTTTTCTTGACTGCTTCCTACCACTTCTTCATTTGGTTTGATTTCTTTATGCTTAACTAGCTCTTAAATGAGCCCATGATTATTCGTATACACTGTTATGATGATGAATGAATGAATAAATGTCTGATCCTTTTTAAGTTACATCGGATCCATTTTATGTAAAAAAAAAAAAAAAAAAAGAAAATTTTGAGTAAAAATTAAAAATATTTGAAACTTTTTTGAGCATACATGGGCTACCATATCCTTTAAAGATAATAACGCAGCTTTAGAGACTTCCTTAATTCATAAGTATCTCGATTTAAATATGTTTTGTTCTCAACACTTTTCGTTACAAATCTAACCAGACTACTCAGTACACACTAACGGCTAACGGACATGTACTTTACTCTTCCCAAATGAGAAATCCACATGTACAATGCTCTGACTAGACAGACAGACAGACAGACATGTTGACGCATACATACATACATACATACATAAAGAATTTGGTTTGTACAACAGTAGAAAGATTTTGAGGCACAATGGGTAATAATTTAATGTATCACACAAAGGAAGATATTTATCAAACCAGAAGTTAGAATATCTTCACCTCAAAAGAGGCTTCTTTTATCATTAAACAGTCTTGAAAAGAAGCATGACATCAAACAGGAAGTGAAAGAAGCAGGCTGAGATAAGAACAAGAGAAAAAACAGAGGGAGATGTGGCTCATTGGAAACGTTACTATAGCAACCCTTGAGTAAAGCTCAACCCACTAGCTTGAGCGTCAATGTGCAATTCAGCAGGAGTGTGAGTGATCAAGGAGGAGGAGGGGTTAAGGGGGAATGTATTCAGTCACACTGTGATTGGTCACACCTCCTCTGTCTTTGTGTGGAGTGAAGCATTCTGGGTAAGAAGCCCTGAACGACTGAATGCTCGCTCGAGGTTATGAAACAACTGAATTGCAACGTTTGGATCAAGAGGTAAACCTACAAAGGCAAATGTGTAAGGTAGAGAAGCTTCTTTCCTCTTTTTCTGTACTGGCTTATGGTCACGGGTTGTAGTGCTCCAGGGCACATCCGGGAGGAGGAATCAGGATCTGTGTCGTCAGAATCACAAAAAGCAGGGGGTGGGTTGAGCCGGGAGATGCATGGACAAAGAAGCCTGGCTGAGCAGGATTGTTTACAGCTTTGCGAGCGTCTCCTCTCAAGCTGCTGAATAACAGAAGCTTTTGGAGCCAATTCGACAATGTCTGAAGGACAGCTGCGAGTACTGAACAGAAAAACATGCTTATGAAGGTCTCTCCTACACTCAATTTTTAAGGCTTTCTGTAGCAAACCCTTGCATTGTAACCATTTGTTTCTGCAAAGGGTTCCTTCCATGAGAGGTAAAAATTTTCAAGGAGCATGTTGAAGCAGTTGTTGTCTGTAGAGGAGCGAAGAAAGGATTTGTGATATTAATGGCTACAATCTCGTTAAAATAGCATAAGCGTTTAAATTGCAGCTGTTGCTCTGCCCCTTCACTGACCCACTGGAAGGTAACAGGACATTATACAAAAGGCCTCTTTTTCCTCTGTCTGTCTTTCACTCTCCCACTCTGTCTCTGAGACTTCACTCAATAATGACGCAATAAGAGCCAAGGTAAGTAAATCTATCTTATACATAGCATGGAAATCACTGCCTATGCTGTCTGTGTGTGTGTGTGTTTACTGATTTAGGAAGATAGACAGACAGTGTAGGTTTTCAGTCTGAGCCGTCTCTCCCTTTAGATTTCATGACATTCATTCATTCATCTTCTTTCCGGCTTATTCCCTAATTCGGGGTTACGGAAGTCTGCTGGCTCCTATCCCAGCGCACATAGGGCAAGAAATGGGATTACACCCTGGATAGTTCGCCAATCCATCTCAGGGCAACACATAGACAAACACCCACCCACACACATGTTCACAATTTATACTCACCAATCGACCTAATCTGCATTTGGACTGGGGAGAACATGCAAACTCTGCACAGAAAGACTCCCGGCCTGAGAATCGAACCCGGGACCATCTTGTTGTGGGGCAACCGTGCTATCAGTGCCGCCCTAATAATGACTAAGCGTGGGCTATTTATCTGTCTCTAATAACATGCGTTAACAGGTCCAAAACAGGTGTGTCTCACAAGTTGTGTTAGGAATCTGTAAAGGAAAGAGTTCCGGAAAGTAAAGCACATGGTAAGTAGGTCAGTAAATGATACGAATAATAATACACAAAAACCTGAAATTTCAGTTCGGTTTTGTGTTTATTGTGATGAATCTAAAATATAAATGGTGGTGAAGTGTAGTGGTAAATATGCTATTATGGTCTTATGCAGCCTGTTTTATTGCACATAGGGTGAGAGGCAGGGGTACACCCTAGACAGGTCACCAGTCCATCACAGTGCCACATGTAGATAAACAACCACACACACTCACATTCACTTGTTGGAGGAAACCAGAGAAAACTGTAAAGAAAGCGTTTCAGTCTGTGACTCTAACTCTGGACTTTTTTGTTGTGAGGCAATTGTGACAACCACTACGCTACCTTGCTGCCCCTTTCTCCATTCATGATCATGTTATTCAGTTAATGCATCACCAGACTCACTTTATTTCACTCTGTTGAAGTTGAAAAAGTATACTTTCAATTAATGTAAAACCCTGTACAACTGTAACGTTAAACCCTGTCATTGTTTTTGACTAATCCAAACACAACATACTACATTACTGTGATGTAAAATCTATTAAAATTGAGTATTTGATCTCCCAACTCAGCATTATTAATATCAAATACTGTCCCTAGGTATCAAGGATCAAGAAGCTTTATTGTAATCTCATCCATATAAAGCAAACAAAATAAAATAACACAAAACAACAAGGAGGTAAAGAATAAATTGTCTTAAGCAATATAAAGTGCCTGTGAGCAAACTAGTGCAATACAAATACAATTCAAGTACATTGACTACATTGAATAGTGCTGACCAGTTTATAATGATGTGCAGTCAGGACCAGTAAGTCTTCTTCGCTGCCTAAACAGTATCTAAAGCACTTACCAACATTTACAACTTAAATTCTAATATTTTTCATTCATCTTCTTACCTGCTTATTCCCTAATTCAGGGTTACGGGGTATGCTGCCGCTAATCCCAGTGCACAAAGAGCAAGAGGCAGGGGTACACCCTGGGTGGGTGGCCAGTACATCTCAGGGCCACACATAGACAAACAACCACACACATTCACTCCTATGGACAATTTAGAATCACCAATCGACCTAACTTGCATGTTTTTGGACTGTGAGAGAAAACGGGAGTACCTGGAGGAAAGCGCGGGAAGAACATGCAAACTCCGCACAGAAGGATCCCTGGTCTCAGGACCTTCTTGTTGTGAGATGACCATGCTAACCACTACAACATGGTGCCGCCCCAATTCTAATATTTGCTTCAGTAAATCGTATTAAGTTATTCCCCCTATCTTTAGGCCTGTGTACGCTTGGATAGGCTCCAACAAACCCTGGTAACACAGAGTTAGGGAATAAGCAGGCTAGAAGATGAATGAATAAATTTATTCCCAACCAATTATTGTCTTTATTTTATAGCATTTTTCTCCGCTGTACTGATTCCAGTAAGTGGATGCGGATAATTGTGTAGATTTCTATGTGCGGTCATGTTAATGAAATCAAAGAGCCTTGAGAATGTTTAGCAAAACACGTTTGTACAAGCAAATTAAGATTTTTACGCCCACAATAGCTGACTGAGGAGGAGAAGTGTTGAACAGATTTAAAGTTTTGTTTTTTAATTTCTGGAAATGTTAAACATGGTGAAAAAGGTTTGGCTAAACTCAAAGATAACTAGCTTCTCTCAGCCCAAGATAGAGTTTACTCACTACTTTCAGACCAGTGCCACTGACTGGTTTTATGTTTTTGTGATGTTATTAGGTAATTAATGATTCTTACCTGCTCCAGGTGATGTGTGTGCTAGAATTGTGATTGTAGTGTAAAGATTTGCAGTGTTAACGGGGTGTTCTGCTTCAATAACAATAGTTTTTACCCATAATATGTGAAAAATCTGTCTGAAATGCTGCACTTTGTTTTATTATGTTTTGGTATAGTATTGATTTGGTCTCTTTAATCACAATGTGACAGTGGTGCTATTAAGAGGAATGTAAGTTTGGTAAGTTTCCACCGAAGGCCCAATTCTGCCACTTACCACTGGATTATAAGTATTGTGAAGATAAAACAAAATGAATGTGTAAATTAAGTATTGAAGAGCAGCATTGATATTGATGATTGATATTGAGTGTGCTTCTTTACTTGTTCTGTGCTGTATCTATGGATGGACTGTGTCCTGAATAAGTTATAAATCTGTCTGTGGAAAAGGTCTGTCAAATAAGCAGGTGTAAATGCATTAGGTTAGAATTTGTATCAAATCATGTCAAACTGTTGAATGTAGGAAGATGTGTGTCTCTTAGTTGGTGTTATCTTCTGTCTGCAGCTCTGAGTCAACACCAGGGACCGAGCCATTAAGACTGTGTGTAGTTTTCCACTGATAGGGTGCGGATCCTGGTCCCTGGGGCAGTTTCTGGCCAGAAATATATTTTCCACTGCCAAAGACAGACAGTGATGACAATAGGTTTTGCAGAGGCATCATGGTCCTTATCATTCTACCAATCTAAGTTGGAGAGAGATTTAATATACCAAAATACTCACTCCATGATCATTTGTACACTTTATCAGCCATAATGTGATGTCCGTAGAGCAGGGAGGTTTATACTATTGTGACTGTCACGGTGCACAAATCAGTGGAAAGATCTGTGAACGTTATTACAAGTTATTAACTATGCGGTGGCATAGTGGTTAGCATGGTCGCCGCACAGAAGGATCTTTGCGTTTGCATGTTCTTTCCCGCGCTTGCTTGGGTTTTGTCAGTGTATTTCGGTTTCTTCTCACAGTCCAAAAACAATGCAATTAGGTCGATTGGTGATTCTAAATTGTCCATATGGGGTGAATGTGTGTGTGAATGGTTGTTTGTGTATGTGTGGCCCAGTGATAGATTGGTGACCTATCCAGAGTGTGCCCCCCGCCTCTTGACCTATGTGAGCTGGGATGGGCACCAGCAGACCCCCGTGACCCCGAATTAGGGAATAAGCGGGTAAGAAGAAGAAAGAATGAATGAAAAGATATCAGAAATTGGATGTTCAAGCAAAACACATGACTTGGATAGATACTATCTGCTTAATCCATGTGCATTCTAACGGTTTGGATAAAGACCCATTTGTTTTTTCAACTTAGATGTTTGAATCAAAGAAGAGGAAGAAGTGTGTGATATCTGTTTGATGTTCTGCATCTGTACCTATAACCTAAAAATGTATATGGTCTAAGACAAGTGCAGAAATCAAAGATTGGTGTCTAGAATGAGAGGTTTGTTTATTACATCAGCAAGCAGTGTAAGATCACAGATCAAGTTTATTCTCCTTAGTAGTTAAAATAAATTAATGTTAGCCTCTTGAAATTTGGCTCATTACACAGACGTGCAATATAACGTAGTAGGTATTGGACTGCTAATTGGAAGGGGTTTGATTCCCAGCACCATCAAGTTGGGCAGTGGTGGCTTAAATTGTTAAGGTCCTTGACTTATTGATTGGGAGACCATGAAGACCTGGGTTCAAGCCCCACCATGGCCATGGTAGACCAGGAAGCCTTAGGGTTAAGCTCCACCTCTGCCAAGTCTGCCACCATTGGGTAGTTGGGCAACACTTTCTGCTCCATATCTACGATATAACATGCAAAGATAATACCCCTTTATTATGTTCAGTATAAACCGTGTAGGATCTGTTTTTATAGAAATATTTTTGTTGATGGGATATGGGAGCCTTTTTTTATACCACAATTACCTTTATTTTTATTTTTAAAATAAAAGAATGTCCCATGACCACATTTAATTTAATTATTTGTTCTGGAATAAGAACAATGACAACGTTACTGTTTTAATATTTAAGGCGTTGTGGTGTCTCGAATCTGAGATCATTTAGCAGATGTCATTATCCAAAGCGATTTTGATTAAGCTCTTCTATACTATGGGTTAAATGTCTTGCTTAGAGCCCCAAAAGGTAACATTGAACCCTGATATTCTATTTAGCAGTCAAACCACTAAGCCACCATTTTGCCAAATGTGGAATGAGCCCAAAATTATTAGCGGCCACCATACCTTTAATGCAGCATGTCTGCTTTGTGTGTCCACTCATATTTATGATGTGTGTCAGTAAATTGATGTTTATTTTATCAGCTACTTTATTTATGACTAAGTGTAATTATATGAAAATACTATATTGCATCAGTATGACATTATTTTTGGAAATGGGCTTTAGTGGCTCTTTATTTAGTACTCTCTCTCTCTCCATTTCTCTCTGTATGTCTCCTATGTTAAACTTGATCTTCAGGTTTAATTAGTTTAAAGGTTTCTGCCACTTACAGTTTACTTGTTCATTGTTCTACAATGTAGATTCAGTAATACGTTTACCTTATGTTGCCAATACTGTGACTTTACTGGTTAGTTTTGTCATTTGAGTAGGCCAATCAATATCCCTAAGCTGGGCTGAATTCTGTTGTCTTTGCCAGTTTAAAGTGTTAACTGAAAGCTGATTGAGGCCTGTTGCAGTAAGTTAATTTTTTCAATACAAATGTGTTAGTTTCAGATTTTAGAACCTGATCACACCATTTAATTATAAGTGTCTGTATGACGTGTCTACTAGGGGTTGGGAACAAAATTTTGATCCATCAATGCATAATGATTATTTCATGATCTATTCCTGAATTGATTCTGAATTCAAATTAAATAACAACAATGTGAGCCAAAAAAAGAATCAAAATACAGATTGAAAGCAGTCCAAAATTGGCTAAACTAGTTTAGTAAATTCACACATGCAACTTTTTTATCCTGTCTTAACCTCTTTGTGGATGCTTGCTGACCAAACTACGGCAGGCCCAGAGGGAAAGACTTACAGAATTGACGTTTACCTTTTATCACACATTTGAAATTGTCAATAAATGCTATTTGATTAAATACAAGTAACTTGAAATCGTTTACTACTATTTATAAAAATTCAGTACCTGGTTTCCAGGTTTTATGAATTTACAATTTTTTAACCCTTTGCTCTAATGTTCTGCAGGTGATGTGTCTCCAATCAGCATGTCTCCGATCAGCCAGTCCCAGTTCATCCCACTGGGGGACATCCTGTGCCTGGCCATCTCTGCCATGAACTCAGCACGCAAGACCGTCACACAGGAGACCCTCATCGAGCATCTCGCTACATGCTTCCCAGGTTCTACTTTTAGTT
The DNA here is from genome assembly GCA_026260255.1 of Pseudolaguvia tuberculata. Taxonomy (NCBI): domain Eukaryota; kingdom Metazoa; phylum Chordata; class Actinopteri; order Siluriformes; family Sisoridae; genus Pseudolaguvia; species Pseudolaguvia tuberculata. Next base: position 775,564 of record JAOTRA010000008.1, on the reverse strand, counting down.
ACATCATCTATACATATAAGCCCGGATAAATGGGAGGGTTGCGTTAGGAAGGGCATCCAGCGTAAAACCCCGCCAAGTCTAATGTGCGGATCA
>JAOTRA010000008.1:760089-775371 GCA_026260255.1 Pseudolaguvia tuberculata | reverse complement strand
CAAGTCTAATGTGCGGATCATGGATCCGCTGTGGCGACCCCGAACGGGAGCAGCCGAAGGACAAAGAAGAAGAAGATCTATACATATAAAATGGCAATATTCAAAATCACGGTTAAGAATGGACTAATAACTAATCTAGAATCTAAATAGCCAGAATAACTGGAATGTGTCCAAATTATGTAATAAAATATCACAGTAGTGTGTCTATAAATTTGTCTGCAAAAAAAGCCATAAATATATGCATATGTGATGATTATATTAGCATTGCTTTCATTTCAGCATTAGCATGTCCACATGGGCAATAAACTAGTTTTCTGTTACTTACGACAAGTACATTTGATCTTTATTTGGCAAGGCAGCGGTTGACGATTTAAAGCAATCTGTATGTAATTTGAAAATATACTTTACACTGTATATATATTTCTAAATAATATGCATAACTATTATTACAACCATTTAAATGCAAAAAATTAGTCGATATTAAAGAAGACACCAAACTGTGCAACAAAAAATATTGTTTCTTATATTGAAATATTCTCTCTGTGAGACTAGATATGATGTTCTACTTCAGCTGAAAGGATCATAAAAGTTTCTTTTAGCTGTAAATCCATGACAAAGTGAGAAATGGTCAATAATGTGATTTCAATGCACTAGACTCTTATTATGTTCCACAACACTGCTAGTCTCCGACAGAAGAATTACAGCACTGAAATGCTGCAAGCCATGTGAGACAAAACTGCGATTTATAGTGCACAGACGCAAGCAATGCACACAGTGTACAAGAAGACAACACTTTTTGTGGAATTTGCACTCAATGACATTGCTGTCCTCTAGAGTAATGAGAAAAATTGAGATATGTCACATTATTGAGTTTATTTAGTGTTAAACTTTCATGTAAGACCTCTTAAGGTCGGTTGGATTAGTCTGTATTGCTTTCCTGGAGAGCAGGATTGCACACTATGGTATTTAGTATAGTGAATCATCCAGTGTATTGGCTGTAATAAGTAACATTTTAATATTAACTGAGACTGTCATTTAGGGCTCTGAGGGTTTTAAATAGAAGGTCATAGTTCATGCCCTACCACCATCAAGATACCACTGTTGGACCAGTGAGCAAGTTATTTAAACTTGTCTTCAAGAGCTCAGTATCATGACTGATCCTGTAGTTACAAGCTGGGATTTATAAACAGACAGATTTTAACTTTTCTGTAATATAAAAATAGTACCCATTACTAGATTTTACAGGATATTTACTCGCATTTCTGTCATTTTAGTAATAGGCAACTTTTTCCAATCATGGATCAATCTATATCAGGGGTGTCAAACTCAAATACACAGTGGGGCCAAAATTCAAACTGCTGTAATCCTTGGTTATTGCCACGTTAGCGCCACATATAAGACAAACAGATCTGTATTTTACTTTAGTACAAAAAGCTCAGATTTTCTGCTTTTCTTTTTTCCCCATTTTGGGAGGTATAGCACTGTGCCAGTATTAGCTATTGGCCAAAACACCAACCGAGCATTCTGGGATTTGCAGTATTAGCTGTACATGCTCCATATAATACAGGCGGGCCAGCTCTAAGAGTATTTTGGTATGGCTTAGTGGGCCAAATATAATTGCGCTGTGAGCTAAATTGCGCTGCGGGCCAGAGTTTGACAGAGCTTGATCTAGAGAAATTTACAAATAACCACTTATTATAGCTTTGGTCACAAATCAGCCAATCATTTATAAGATTCCTACATGAACATGCAAACACTGTCTTATGTTACTGTGATTGACATGTGAAAGAGTGCCACAAATTTTTCTGCCTTGACTCCCATGGCCATGGCTTTGGCGTTTTTGTAACAATAGGGGGAATAGCTTGCCATTGCAAATACACTTTCATGAATTGAGTCATAAAAACAGGCTGGGTGAAATATGACGATTTTACGTCCGTCTGCAAGCATCGGGACTGTCTGGAGGGTGTTTACTCCAGGTTGTTTACAGGTATACAAACAAGAAGAATTATTACTTTTACATTCTCTTTTATTCTTCTAGCTTACCAAATTGCCACTTTCTGTCTTTGTATTGTGTGGGTATTAGCTTGCTTTATCCCGAGCCCACGGGTAGCCAAAGGAAAAAAAATGACATCATACAGTTCATATCAGTAAACATAGACCTTTGTCAAGTAAGACCAGAAGTCTTTTAACCCAGGCATTCTATTAGAATGACTATATTAGCAGATTTTGTATATAAAACAGTGACAATATACTGGTGCCTAACTTTTCAGCATGTACACATTGTTTATTGCTGTTATTAACTTTGGCAGATATCTGTAGTTAAATATGTTGCTTCATGCCAGGGTTCAGTGATGTAACAGTGCGTAAGGGCAGGGACGTTATGTGCATGAAGGTTTGAAAGCACTGAACCAGACAGTAAGGGCAGATCCGGTAATGTTGTGTCTACATAGTGTGTTGAAATCCACCTATTTATTGTAACACTAAATTGGCTGTAATAATTAATAGATATTAAAGTGAAATTAAAATGCAATTGAAATTTTAAATTGAAAGGTCCCAAATTACACTTCAGGACCTGCGTGTAATATAAAAACATGTGACAAATTCAAGAAAAAACAATCCACCAGCCATTCTAGAAAAGATCAGACCCATAAGGACAGAAATGTATATTGCATAGATATGTCATAGTGTAAGTAGCATCGTAACAGTTACGTACAAAGTCGGTACAATTTATAATTTGACTTGGGATTTTGAGCCTTGTGTCCATTAGGTTTTTGTATTATGATTCTTAATTCATACCTTTGTCACTAGTAGAATATTTATCCTATGTGTGTTTCTTGCAGGAGTGCCAACGCCAAGCCTTGAGGTCCTGCGACATACCCTCAACATGCTGGTCAGAGAGCGCAAGATTTATCCCACCCCAGAGGGCTATTTTATTGTTACTCCACAGACGTACTTTATTACACCTTCCCTTATTCATACAAATAGCAAGTGGTATCATCTGGATGAAAGGATACCAGGGGGTATGCAACCATGCTCCTCACCTACCTCTGGTACCATGACACCCTCCGCATCAGGCTGTGTCAGGGAACGCTCACACCATAAAAACCATGCTGACCCCTACAGCGATGGCTACCGAGAGGATATGCCCAATTCCCACAACTCCACACTGCAAAGAAGGTCCAAGGATCACAAGGAACCCGCACACCCAGTATCTCCTCCTCCTCAACAGTCCTCAGAGAAAAACAAAAGTGCACTCAGTTTTGCTTTCAAGACAGAAGGCAACAACAGCAGACAAAGGGATGGAAGCAGCAGTGGTGGTGGCAGTGAGAAGCAATCAAAAAAGTTTGGCCTAAAGCTTTTCAGGCTGAGCTTCAAGAAGGACAAGTCGAAGCATCTTGCTACATTTTCTGCTCAATTTCCTCCTGAAGAGTGGCCTCTTAGGGATGAGGAGACACCTACCACTGTCCCAAGAGATGTAGAGATGGAGATCATCCGACGAATAAACCCAGATCTGACTGTTGAAAATTTGGCCCGGCATACAGCTGTAATGAAAAGACTAGAGGAGGAGAAGGCTCAAAGAAGCAAAGCTAACTCGTCAGCTCAACAGAGCACTCGAAGCAAACGTAGCCGTAGCCATCGTAAGGCCCAACAGGGCAAAGCCTCACGATCCCACAGCAAGACACGTGCCTCTAGGGGAGAACGCTCTGAAGGCTCCAACCTGGATATATCTTATGACCGGGACTACAGGTTCTACAGCTCTTCTCTTGTGCGTTCCCCAAGAGAGACTATGATGTCTATGGAAAGAAACAGGGGGAAATACATGGTACATAGCAACCCAAACATTGTGGAGTCACATTTCACTACAGCACCAGAGTGGGATGTGTCAGGAGAGCTAGCCAAGAGAAGGACAGAGATGCCTTTTCCAGAACCCTCTAGGGCACAATCGCATTCCAAAGTTCATCGTAGCCACAGCCACACTCAAGAAAGGAAATCACGGCATGAGAGGTCTGATAAGGCTAAAGAGAGGTCACGGTCAATGGACAACTCCAAAGGTCCACTAGGAGTACCATTTTTAGGTACTATTGATGATTTTGAGTGTAGTCCAGATGACCGGAATCGGTATTACACTGATGATGGGACTTTGAGGGCATCTGCCCAAAAGAGCCACTACTCGCGTGCTATGCACTCTGCTGCTAGATTGAACTCTGACATTTGTGTGCCTGATGTTGAGAGGGGGGTCTCTGACAGTGCCACACACTGCAGAACTCTGGAAAAAAATAAAAGCAGGGACTGTCTAACAGCATTTACTGAGCTTAAGGCTTGCTCCCTAAAAACACCTGTGGATTTCCAGCATACATCAGTGAATGAAGCATCCTTTTCTGCTCCCTCTTCTCTGGTCAAATCCAGCCATGAATTTACAGAAAATGTTTGGAAAGGTATAACTTCTGAACGTACAGTTCCAATTCTAACCTCACCTCACCCTGTAGAGTATAATGATGATTCCACAATGGGACAGAACAGTATAGCGTTATCAGTGTCTAACCAGATGCCAGAGCCTTTGCCCAATGGACACATGATGCACCAACACAACCCTGACTCAGGTGACATGGAGAAAATAGCAGAGGTTTACACCCAAGAATTAAAACCTGTGGATTATGTGGAAAGCAGTTTCTCCCGGCCAGGTACGATACGCAAGTCTCCACACACAAAAAGTATGGAGGTGCTAGAAAACCCAGAACACTTCGAGGCACCCCTTTCATTGACTGTACCGTCATCCTCTGGTCAAGAGCAGGCCGCGTGTCTAGAAACCACTTTTGACTACTACAACGTATCAGATGATGAATCCGAGGACACCAGCCAAAAGAACAAAGTAGAAAAGAAAGGTCTGGAAGGCGAAGGGACAATGAAATGGCTTCTAGATCGGGAAAAGGATCGAGATCTCCATCGCAAGTTTGAAAAGAACCTAACTTTTCTTAATCCCAAGGAGGGTGAGAGCAGCAACAACCAGAAATCGGCCCACTCCACACGTCTGGACAGCATGGACTCCAGCAGTGTGACTGTGGACAGTGGATTTAATTCCCCACGGTAAGGCACTCAGGTCTAGTATTGCGTTTCCTACTCTGGTTTGGATGCCAGAGTAGTTCTTCTGCTCAAATTGAAGCAGTATGTTATTCTGTGAATAGAAAAACTGTCTGTGTACCTTAGTACCTTAGGTTATTGACCGTGACAGTCTTTTCTTTATCATGACAAACAATACAAAATATACAAAAATTTACTCCAGATTGATCATGTTTGCTTTTATAGTAATGACAAAATCTGTAAATGAGGTGAACTGTAATGTAAAATGGGTTGATTTCTACTGGAAAAAAAATCCATCTGCAAAACAGTTGCAGTTAATCCAATATCAATAGCCACATAAAATAAAAATAAAACTAAGTCTGCAGAACACTAGTTCCTCTTTTACTTTTCCACTAGACATCACTGTACTGCACTGTACTCTTACTCCACAGCTGCATTGGAATCTTAATGCTGATTGATCTAAAGTTGAACTCCAGATGCAATGCAACTCACAGCTGGACATCAACATGCTCCTCTGTTTGTGTGTTATTGTTTTTTGGGGGGGTTTTTAGAAATCATTACACAGGGTTTGTATGATGAGATTTGAAGTTTTAACAAAAGTAAAAATGTTAGAAAAGAGAACAAGAGGAAAAAAACGTTTTTTTAAAGCTGTTTTTTAACATGGGAAGGGATTCAGAATTTATGTCACCTAGAGTTTCTCTGTTTTCATATTATTAAAGATAATTTAAAAAAAGTCTCTAGTAAAAGAATGACTATCCAACTATCCAAAAAGAAATAGTCATTAAAAAATTCATTTGAAAGGGTAGCTCGTTGGTTAAGTGTTTGGCTCGAGCACCAAGCTGCCACTTATGGCACCTGTAACCCTCAACTGCTCAGTCAAATTTAAAAATGTTGAAATAGCTTATTTTAATTAAAAATATTTTAATTAAAAATAATTTGGATAAGCCAGTCTGCCAAATGGCATAAATGGAAAATTCTGACTGTGATTTATTACAGCTTTGGATTGACGAGTTAGATATATAACTCTTTTACCAAATTTCACATGTATAACATGGTGCTTAACAGCAATGCAGCTATACAACAGAATCCTGAGGATAACTCTAGATTCCAGGAAATAGCGCTACGTTATAGTACTACGCTGTCCAGTGGGAAAGCACTTTGTTTGTGATTGACATCTGCTAGTTGTAGTTTAAAAAAATTCCAGCTCTACTCTCAGTAGTAATTGTACATATAGGAAGTTTTTTGGGGGACGTTAATCCGGCTTGGCAGTTTACTTAGCTAACTTTATAAAACGGAGCACACTTTTTTACAAACATACAAATAACATAAGAATAAACTCTATTACAAATGTAATGTTGTAGTGTAAATGACAAATTTTATTTTACTATTTGAAACATCGTCACTCATAACCTTTTTTTTTTTTTTAATTAGGTACCACGCCTATACCTCTACTAGATTTGCTTTGGAAGTGTTTACAATTTGTTTCTGAAATATTTTTTAAAGTTTTGTGTTTTGTTGGGTTTTTTTTATAGTTTGTTTTACTGTACCATTGATGGCTGATGTCTGAGTGTACATCAAGTGCTATTCATATTTTATTTCATTGTGGTTTGGTTGCATTATGTGCTCATGCAAGCAAAAACAAAGGATAACAGATAACATTGGCAAAAGCAGTAGCATATCATCTATAATGTCTGAATGTTCATGTCCTAAAAAAGACTTTAAAGCAACTTTAAAAAGGCTTATTTCTACAACAGACTAGATTTTATAAACCTTGCACTAATGGTCATGAATTCTGGTGCAGTATTAAGTTGATGCCCTGAGCACATGGTGCAACTCTGAATGTTTGTATCTTACCCTTCAGTCTCAAAATTGCATTCTTTTATTTGTGGCACTGCTTCCTTGATGTCTGAAAGCTGTCAAAATACAGCCTGTACATTCTTTTTTTCCATTTCCACATAACAAGCAATTAGTTGTCCTTAGATTCAAGTCAAAACAATTTAGTTGGGTTTTAAAGATGTCACAAAATTGTAATTAATTGTTTTATGCTGTATGCCATAATGTTTAATTGGGCTAGCATGTTTAAGTTTCTCAGTAGGCTGTAAAATTCAATAGGACAAGAAACGAGCTTAACAACATTTGGGAACTCATTGTGTTCCAAAAAGTGGTATATTTTTATTCCTTCAATGTGTTGGTGTAGTGTACCTTTAAAAAAAGATTCCTGGGAAAAGGATTGGTCTTTTTGTTGTATGTAAACCTAAATTCAAGTTTCAAATCTTCAGTCTTGGCGGATGATTTTTGAATTCATGCCCGATTACTCTTTTGCAGTATATAGGCACAGTAGAACCTTGCTCTCCATAAGTGTCTTGTTAGCAGTTCCAGTGTTTTTGGCTGGATGCCATTGGCATAAAAACAACTACAAAATCTTTTTCAGTTATTGATCGATAATGTTAAAATTTGTAAACTGAGAAAAATTCACGGATCTGATCTTTGTATTCTGGGTTGTTTAGATCCATCTGGGTTGTAGTAGATTCACTATTTGGTCACTCTGTGGGAAATACTGACACTTTGAAATTGCACACTTTTATACTATATTGTGTGCTGAATTCAAGGTTGATTAGTATTGTCCAAATCCTTAGTATTACAGTACAAAAAAGTAGCTCCCAGATGACCTATTATTGCACCTGGAGTTTGAATAAGCTTGATACTTTATTATCCCATGTGGCCGCGGGAGAGACATTAATGCAGCACTTTCCAGTGTCTTTATAGAAGTTTAATTAAATTATTTTAACAGCAATTAAATCAAACTTTTTTTATTGTCCTTCGGCAGCTCCTGTTAGGGTTTGCCACAGCGGCTCACTCCCTTGATCCGCGCACTCGACTTGGCAGAGTTTTATGCTGGCTGCCCTCCCATTTATCCGGGCTTGGGACCGACTCAATGGCTGAGATTTTATGGCCAATTTAGACTCCCCAATCCGCCTAATGTACATGTTTTTGAACAATAAGAGGAAACCAGAGTACCCAGGTGAAATCACTACGCCATCCATGCCGCCCCAATTGAATCAAACATTTATCTTACCTTAAATTAAATTCATTACTAGACACAATATACAGGTTTAACAATCGGGAAACATGGTTAAGTAATTATCGGGCAGATCCTTTCTTTTTTCTAGGAAATTTTAAGGCACACTATTTTAGTAGTACATTTATTAATGCTCAACATCTGTGCGTTTGATTGGATTAGAGCAAAGATAAAAAAAATCACAATATGTTTGAATGTTGGTACTAAATTAACATTTCACACATTTATGGAAGCAACAATGTGCCCTGTATGTGTTTTTTTTAATTATGTGGATTGTTTTTATGAATTAAACAAAATGGTGTTTTTTCATGTTGTGTCCTGTTTGCTGTATTTATTCCCTGTGCGTATGCGCGTGTGCGTGTTCGCGTGCGTGTGTGCGTGCGTGTGTGTGTCGTCTTGTATTCATCCCATACAATAAAAAAAATACAATAAATATCTGAAAATGTAACTAAAGTAAAATTTCTTCCCCAATGAAATATAAAATTTTTTTTTAAGTATCCAATTCCACATTATGAGTATAGCTGCTTTTTTTACATGTAAGTTTTTTTTGTTGTTGTTTATTTACCAGCAAACAAACATTAAACTGTGGAAAAAATTAGGCTCTTTGGAATCCCACACTTTCTGTATATAGAAAGAACAATTAGAGCTACTATAGCATTCAACCTCAGTCATCAAACTTTCCAGTCGGTTAAGGATGTGATTGGCACATCCTAAGAACTTCATGCTCTTCCATTTTTTTCTTTCTCTTTTGTTTAATAAATAGATGTGCTCAAGTCAAACCGCACCAATTGATTCCAGGTGGAAGAAGGTTAGATTAGAGAAACAAGCTCTCACCCTTAAATGATGCTTTGTTATTGTAAATCCTTTAGTGTGGTTCTTTTGTGTCGATTTTTTTTCCTTGAACACTTCCAGCTCACTATTTTACTCCCTATTTTCTTTGGGGAGCAAACACTAATTCCTGTTTTTGTGGGGGTAGGGACTTTAAAAACATAGGCCTACTTACAGTTTAGCAGAAAGAAAAATTTTATAATTATAGGTTTGTTGAAGACACTATAAAACCCTTTACCTCATAACCAATATAAAATCGTTATTTATCTTGATTAGACTTTGACATTGTATTTGGCAAAGTTGAGGAGTCTGTGTATACATGTGGTTATTTTATTTTATTGATTATGTAAGGTACTTCAAATGAATTGTATAGACATCCTAATGTGGCTCGCTAGGTTTAGTTTAGTTCTGTTAGATTTATTGAAAAGTACTTATGCCAAGTTCTCATTACAGGTTTTTTTGTGATATGATCACCTTGTTTTCAGGTTGCATGATTGGGAAGTGGCAGTGCAATGGTTTAGGTGTTGACATACTAATTGTGGAAGATCAAAGTTTTATTTCCAGCACAGTCAGCTTACCCATTGGGCTCCCTAAGCGAGGCCCATAACCCACAATTGTTGTTTTAGTAAAGAACGTCTGCCAAATGCTGTAAATGTAAGTTTTAAAATGCACCCTAAAGCATTGTTTTCGTCATAATTTCTAAATAACCAGGGTTAAACAGGGCCAGATATTCGGAAAACCCATCCATTTCTGCTTGTAATTAATCTTATTCTAATATTCTTCTTCTTCTTTCGGCTGCTCCCGTTAAAGGTTGCCACAGTTAAATCGCTCTTTTCCACACTACCCTGTCCTCTACATCTTCCTCTTTCACCCCAACTACCTGCATATCTTCCCTCACCACATACATAAACCTCCTTGGTCTTTCTCTTTTCCTCCTGCCTGGCACCTCCATCCTCAGTATTCTTCTACCCATATACTGCATGTCCCTATTCTGCACATGTCTGAACCATCTCAACATAGTCTTCCTCACCTTGTCTCTAAAACATTCTAAAAGCACTGTCACTCTAATAAAGTCCATTTAGAAGCGTGTCTATACTCGTCACTTTCAATGAAAATTCCAACATATTCAACTCTGCGACCTGTCTTTTTGACAACACTAGTCTCTTTAAACCATACAACAGCTGTCAGTACAGTCCTATAAGTTGTATAAACATGTTTTTTTCAACCTGCGCCCTACTTTAACCACAAATCACAATATCATCAGCAAACATCAGTGTCCATGAAGACTCCTGTTCAACCCCCATCTGTCAACCTGTCCACCACTACAAACAAGAAATGGCTCAGAGCTGATCCTTGATGCAATCCCACCTTCACCTTGAACCAGTCCGACATTCCTACCGCACACCTCAGTGCTGTCACACTGTCCTGCACCACCCTCACATCTCTGCTACACCTGACTTCCTCATACAATACCATAACTCTCAGAAACTCCACTGCCATCTCTCCTAAACATCTCCACACTTCTACTGGAATGCCATCTGGTCCAACCGCCTTTCCATTCATCATCCTCTTAATAGCTGCTCTCACTTCTGCCTTACTAATCCTATCCACTTCCTGCTCTTCACATCATCCAACCTTCTCTATCTCATTTTCCTCATTCATCAGCTGCTGAAAATACTCTCACCACTTTCTCAATTCACACTCCTCACTAGCCATTTCCATCTGTGTCCTTTTTTGCTCTAACTTGCAATAGATCCTTCCCAGCTCTGTCTCTCTGCCTGGCCAACCGGTACAAGTCTTTTTCTCTCTCCTTAGTGTCCAATTTTTCATACTCTTCTTCCTAACCTCCAAAGCTATCCTACAGACCACCATCTGATGCTCCACTATCCCCTGCCACCACCTTACAGTCTCCAGTCTCTTTCAGGTTACCTCTCCTGCACAAAATATAGTCTACCTGTGTGCAACTTCTTCCACTCTTATACGTCACCCTTGGCTCTTCCTTCTTCTTAAAATGTGTTCACCACTGCCATCTCCATCCTTTTAGCAAAATCTACCACCATCTGCCCTTCCACATTTCTCTCCTTAAGGCCATACCTACCCATCACCTCTCATCAACTCTGTTCCCTTCACCAACATAACCATTTAAGTCCTATCACCAATCATTCAGCTATACTCTCAATCACTCCATCTAACTCACTCCGGAATCTTACCTTTTCCATCTTACAACCTTCTTGTGGCATATAATCACTGATGATATTTACCATCAGGCTCTTAACTTCCAGCCTCACGTTCATCCGAAACTCCACTATTTTACTTCCACCACACTCTCACACTGTACTCTTTCTTTAGGATTACACCTACCCCATTTCCTTTACCATCCACACCATGATAAAACAGTTTAAATCCACCTTCAATGTTCCTGGCCTTACTCCCTTTCTACCTGGTCTCCTGAAAACACAAGATATTTACTTTTCCTAATGCTACCCTCCCCATGTATCCAGGTTTGGGACCAGCACCAAGAATGCACTTGTTTGTGCAACCCTAATGTCTTGGTTTCTGCTAGTATCTAATATTAGTATTATATTTTAATAAATGTATTATAATATAATTTAATGCTGATTATCCTGCTTCAGGGGGTGTTCAGTCAATCCAAGGCTTTAAGTTGTATACCGTATCAGATGTGGCTGGCGAGGGGTGAGACCTGGTGATTTGGTATATGCTACCCTCTGACGGAAGCAAATAGTCAGCAGTAGTTACGGCAGGAGGAAGGTGGAAAAGCAAACAGAATGATGTAAATATTTGGTTACCCAGAAAGATTTAAATTTAATTGGATGAAGTTGAACAAGTGCAATTTAACAGCATTTTTTCTTGTACTTATGCCGAGTAATAGGATCTACATTTTCCTAGTAACACTTAGTCGTTGCTATGGTCACACTTCACAGGAACAAAAAAATCGGCAAGAAATTTAAGTGTTAAGGAAATAACGCATCTCATGCAACACTAGGAAATGTATTTGGTTCCCAGTATTTTACAGTGTAATGGTCTGGTTTTTTTCAGTCAGTACTCATTTCACAAAGCTAAATCACAAATCTCACACAGGTCCAGATATTTAGCTTACTAAAGATTTCCTTTAATAAATTGTAAATTTATCAGAGGACAAATGTATAACTTTGAATTGGCGATCAAATTGATTATAATAAAATAGCCATGTAAATCGACTAAATTCTTTGAATTCAGAATGCACAAAAGATGCTGGATTTAGACGGAAAGCATCATCAGTGCTTTGTTTTGAATCACTTGCATCCAGATGACTGCAGCTACTTCATCACCTCACACAAAATACATTCACCAGACACCTTAATAACTAATACTAACTTTTCTAGAAGCTTTCCTTATCTTGGATTTATTCTAATGATAATGTCCCCATTTCTATTCATTTTTTTCTTTTAATTGTTCACAGCTCACCAATATCATGCTGTTTAACCAGTCAAATTTTCTTCTCTGTAACCTTTGCTTTCTTTCCTTCTTTCCCCTCTTTCTCTTTTTCTCTCTCTGGGCCCCAGCACGCGTGAGAGCCTTGCTTCCAACACTTCAAGCAACGTGGACAATAACCGACGGCAGAACATGGCTTTAAGTCCAAGGCATATGGGTGGCAAGAGACCCCCGCCTCCTTACCATGTCCCTCCTTTCCGGCCTGTTCCAGAGCCGCCTGCTGCCCGTCCAGAGAAACAGGCCTCTATTACCAGTGTATAAACGAGGAGCTGAAGTATGGAGGAAAGCCTGTCCTATATGCACTGAAGCAGTGTTATATGAACTGAAAACACACATTAAATGTTATTTTTTAGGTAACTCGAGATTAGTTAAAAATGCACTTCATCTTTTTTGTATGGAATTCCTCCTAATTTTCTCCTAATTTCAATCGCTTAATTTCAATCTGTCGATCAAACTGCAGTTCTCCGTAACCGTTGTAGATTCGCATCAGATGAATCATTCTCTACCCTGTTTAGTGTTGGTTCTCTACACTCAGGTCAATCGTAGTTCTCCATTTTTGGTTCCATAAAAAAAAGAATAAGATCGTTGGAGGTTTCTGTGCACCACCTTCAGAGACCATTTTTCTCAGCACCCACTCTGACAGACTCTGACGCCTTGAACTTCTTTATAGCTGAATTATGACCATATGGTAAAAACAAACAAAAATATTTTCATACATACGCTATCAAGCATCCATTGGATATAAAAAAACAACAACATAGTCACATGTTCATACAAATATTTATACAACAGGTGCTATTCTACTCCCGGCTCCCGACAGAAAAATGGATGCTTCCCACCAGCTATTTATCCGTTAAGCTTTCTATTTAAATCCGGTGCTCTGAACTACTAAACAAGATGATATAAAACAGACACACACAAACACACATTGCTACCTCTACACTTGTACAATGTACGATATACCTTAATAGTGACACAAATGGTGTTTCTTCTGTTTGTTTAAACCCTGCGATTAGCAAACTGTATCTGAGCTTTGGGTGCTTGTTATGCTAAGGCAGATGGTGATGGTGCTAGAAATCTAAATTCTTACATTTTGTATTCAAATTTTAAGAAGCCCATGACAGTCGGTCAGATGTGTTTGATGTTCCTTGGTAGTAGCTAACAATGTTGAGTTGTTCAGTACCTCATGTGAAATTGGGTTTCTGATACTGTATGACACACTGTTAGCCAACACCAAGCACTCCTATACCCCTTGCTATCTTATAGGCAGCCTTCATTACCTTAAGTAATGGACATACACTGTGCTATTTTGAGACAAATTCTGAAATCCTAAAAGATTCTTATCCTCCTACATTAAAATTTGTTAATTGGTAATTTAACATGTTCACCCACAGAATATTAACAAACTTTTGCTAATTGTTTCTTGCTTGATGTCGATTGCTGATTGCACACACTTTCCTGCAGCGTGACTTCTCCATCAAACAGAGAACCAATAGGAGTGCCCAAACCGATGATGTAATTAGCTCAACAACTTCAAACTATCTTGTGACAACGGGTAAACAAAACAATCAGATTTTAAACAACTTGAACGCAGTATTGAACGTTTCACATTTCAAACTATTTTTTCCATGTTTGGATGTCACACCACTGGGTTTTTGAGTAAGGACCTCCACCAATGTCTAAGAGGGATAAGGGCATCGTTTGGCAAATGCCTTCAATGTAAATGTACATATGGAAAAGCAAAACTCACACAGTGTAATACGGCTTACGGTATAAATTTCAGGCTAGCGGAGCGTGCCAGATGAATGTACACATGCAAGGAAAATGTTTTCGGTATAAATATTTGTTCCACAACTCTCCCGATTCCAGTTACATAATTTTTATAGTTAAAAATATTTGCTCATTGTTAACTCTCCGATTGTATTGTGGACTATAACCGCTTGCCAACCTTGTTCTTGGGTCAAAATATATTTTTTTTTTTTAATATTAGACATAAATTGGCAGATATTTTTATTTTATACTTTACAAACAGGTACTTTAGGATAACTCTTGTAAGGGGTGACGAGGAAAAATAAAGGAAACAAAACGGCATGGTGGCATAGGAGGCCCCAGGTTCTATTCCCGGTCCTGGGATCTTTCTGGGCAGAGTTTGCATGTTCTCCGGGTTTCCTCCAGTTTCCTCACACAGTCCAAAACCAGGCAGATTAGGTGGATTGGTGATTCTAAATTGTCCATAGGAGTGAATGTGTGTGTGAATGGTTGTTTGTCTATGTGTTGCTCTGAGATCGACTCGCGACACGACAGGGTGTGCCCCTGCCTCTCGCTCTGTGTGCTGGGATAGGTGCCAGCAGACCCCAGTGACCCCGATTTAGGGAATAAGCGGGTAAGAAGATGAATGAATGAAAACGGTACATTTACTATTAAGCTCAATTTTCTCAACATCAGTGATTAACTGTAAGGCTGATTCGTCTACATGATGGTCTGAGAAAAACACAATTTTAATTAATCGTACAAATGTAGAAATATTTCCATATATTAATATTTTGGGGATGGTTCAGCATGTTTTCTTTGCCTTATAAAAATCAGATCAAAACAATAATATAAATAAAATACACAAATCAACCAGAAGCTGTACTGCTCCCTAAACATTTTTGAACCCTCATAATTATTTTAGTTTACAAAAAAATGTATTTGCTAAATAAATTTTATTCGTATTATTAATTTAATTGGGCGGCGCGGTGGCGCAGTGGATAGCACAGGTGCCTCACAACAAGAAGGTCCCAGGTTCGAATCCCGGCCGGGAT
>JAOTRA010000008.1:726092-744117 GCA_026260255.1 Pseudolaguvia tuberculata | reverse complement strand
TATATATAAGAGGCGACAAATGGGGCCACTCGTTTGCTGTGAGTCGCAACCCGTGTTAGTGGAGGAAGAGATCCTGGTCCTTGCTTGGTTGCATCAGTCATAAGTAAAACACAGTGCTTTGGCTCCTACTTCACTGCATCAGGTTGGAAGGGCCCGTTCCAATCAATCATCTGGTCAACTTTTCTAGGTTTTACTAGAAGCCTTGGAAAAAGGTCAGTTGAGTAATTGAACATCCTTGTTTTACATTGCTCGAGTATAACATCTCTGTCTGTATTCTTGTTGCAAATCTAGAGGAGATCCGCAGCTCTGTGCATCCCCGTGTTGGGCTCCGAGGAGGGTGACGATGAAAATATGGCAAACAAACAACCAAATAAAAAGTAGATTATCAAACAAGATGTGAACGAGTTGACTGAAACGACTTTCACCCCAAAAAAGACAATTGGCAAATATATACTTTTCGAATCCTTGTCAACAGACCTACCTCTCACAAAGTTGTCCCCTTTTGTGATACAGAAAGGAATTTTAGAAATTGCGGGTACAGTCAAAGACATAAAAAATTGAGATCTGGTTGAATGCGCAAAGAAATCACATGCAGACAACTTACTACATTGCAGCTCATTAGCAGGAGTTCCAGTCCGGTCCTTCTCTCACCCTTTTTTAAATAGTTGTAGACTATAGACTGACACCTACAGTGTAGACTATAGACTGACACCTACAGTGACACCTAAAAGTGCTGACCTCCTTCCAATCTTTTTGCATGTTTGTGACACTTTAATGTTTCATAAAACAAATTTAAATATTAAAGATAACATGAGGAAACACAAAACACAGTTTTTAAATGAAGTTTTTATTATTAAAGGAAAACAAAATCCAAAACTACATGGCCCTGTGTGAGAAAGTGTTTGCAATGAGTCTGTTACAGCACTGTGAAGGAATTTTTGTTCACTCATCTTTGCAGAATTGTTGTAATTCAGCCACATTGGAGTGGCCTAGTTAAAGTCCTAACCTGAATCCTATTGAGATGCTGTGGCATGACCTTAAAAAGTCAGATCATGCTCAAAAGCCCTCCAAAGTCTTTATTTTGTTTTTTTCTTCAGCCATCAGAGGTGGACTTGCTGGTGTGTTTTGGATAATTGTCCTGCTGCAGAACTGCAAGTTGAAGTTTGTTTCAACTTGAGGTCATAAGCAGATGGCCAGACATTCTCCTTCAGGATTTTCCACTTATCACAGAAAGTCTTCTAAGTCCTGAAGCAACAAAACAGCCCCAGACCATCACAATAGCACCACCACCATATTTTACTGTTGGTATGATGTTCTTTTTTTAGAAATGCGGTGTTACTTTTACACTAGATGTAATGCGACACACACCTTCCAAAATGTTCAACTTTTGTCTCATCAGTTCACAGAGTATTTTCCCAAAAGTCTTGGGGATAATCAATATGTTTTCTGGTAAAACTGAGACAAGCCTTCATGTTCTTTTTGCTCTTCAGCAGTTTTCATCTTGGAACTTTGTCAAGAAGGCCATTTTTGCCCAATCTCTTTCTTATGGTGCCATCATGAACATTGACCTTAGCTGAGTGTAGCTAGAGAAATTTAACTTGGGTACTCAGTTATATTTTAACAGGGGGGCAACACTCACACAGAGTCATGTAATTTTGGATTTTGTTTTCCCTTAATAATAAAAACCTTCATTTAAAAACTTATTTAAAACTTCATTTAAAAATGGGTTTTGTGTTTACTTATGTTATCTTTGACTAATTAAATTTCTTTGATGACCTGAAACATTAAAGTCTGACAAACATGCAAAAAGATTGGAAATCAGAAAGGGGGCCAACACTTTTTCACACCACAGTATATCCTGACTTTTAAACTTTACAAGATCCCTATGAAAATTTTAGCTGGCTACTTAAGATTTCCGGTAGAAAAGTACATCCCTAACCCTCTAAGATGTTTCCACTGCCAGAAATTTGGTCATGGTTCTGTTGGATGTAAGAATGCACCAGTCTACTCTAACTGTGGAAAAGGTGACACAAACACATCTGTAAAATATTATCAAACCGCTGCAACTGCTCAGGGAACCATGCAGCATCATCAAAAGATTGTCCTGTGTGGACTAAAGAAAAAGAAATACAAAGAATTTGACCCGATAAGAACATAAGCTATCTGGAAGCAAGAAAACAAGTAGAAGGTATTTCTTTTTGCAAACTTTTGCCTCTGTTGTAAAAACCCCTGTAAAAACTGGCTGTCAAACTGACTTACCTAATTGGTGGAAGCATAAACGAAACAGATTTGAATAAAGGGAAAAATTTAAGTACTCAAAGCCAGGAAAAACCTCAGGAAAGCCATACCGCAAAGCTAATCCCTGGTTCGATTAAAACTGTAAAAAGGCAATTAAAGCCCAAACACGCAACAGCTGAAAACCTCACCAGACTGAAGATAAGCCAAGCCCAGGCACGTAGAACAATTAACGATGTAATGTTACATCTAATACTCCATCAAAGAAAATATGGAATCTTATCAAAAAGATGAAGACCAGGGAAGGTGATCCTCAGTTTCAACATTTGAAATGTCAGGATCATCGTATAACTACAAAACAAGAAATAGCTAACAAATTTGAAAATAACTTTTCTGTGGAAAATTGCCGTCCTGAATTTCAAAGTCTGCATAAGAAGGGGAGCAAAGGAGATCAGAAAACGCAGAACCTTACAACTAACTCTTCAATGGACTAACTCATATTCTGTATAAGAAATGCCTATTACACTGCAGTAAGTCTGGATAAAATTCATTAACAGTTTTTAAAACACTTCCCCTAAAGTGCACTATCCTTCCTTTTAAACATATTTAACAGAACCTGGAAATCGGGCATTGTACAAAGATCCTGGAAAAAGACTTTAATAATCTCCATTCCAAAACCCGGATAGGACCATACCGATCCAACCAATTACCAGCCAATGGCTCGGACAAGTTGTCTGTGGAGTAAATGGTGGATAATAGGCTTGTTTGGTTGCTTGAATCAGAAGGTCACTTCAACATATACCAGTGTGGGCTCAGGCGAGGACGAAGTACAATGGATCACCTAATCAGACGAGTTCTATATTTGGGATGGGTTTGTTAAAAAAGAACATGTAATAGTTATTTTCTTTCATCTTGACAAAGCCTTATGACACCACATAGAGATATATCATCTAAAAGGACCTGCACCACATGGGTTTCAGAGGACGCCTGCCTATATTCATCTCTCATTTCTTGTCCAATAGGTCATTTCAAGTCCAATTAAGAACGACCCCCTCGACTCCGCATTTACAAGAACTGAAAGTTCTGCAGAGCAGTATCCTCTCCGTGACGCTCTTCAGTATCAAAATCAACAACATCGTAAAAGAAATTGGTCCAAACCTTTTATGCAGCCTCTACATAGATGACCCATGTATTTGTTGTAATGGGAAATATATAAGCACAATGAAAGACAACCCCATCTATGTATAAACAAAATTAGTGCTTGGTCAATCAAAAACGGCTTCAAACTCTCTAAATCTAAAACTGTCTGAATACATTTCTGCCAGCTACGATCTCTTCATCATGACCCTTCTCTCTACATGGATGGAGAAGAAATCAGAACACTAAAGAACATGTCTGGGACTTACAGTGAATAATAAGTTACCCTTTATCCCACACATAAAATGTCTCAAAACTCTGCACATCATAAAAGGACATCATAAAACCAAATTGGGCACTAAAAGCACTTTCCTTCTATGACCTTGCAGAGTACTGATGAGATCCCTACTAGACTATGGCAGTTTTATTTATCGTTCAGCAAGAAAGTCTTATACTCAAATGATTGACACAGTTCACCACTAAGGTGTAAGGCTGGACTTTGGGGGTTTTCAGAACCTCTTCTGTGCAGTCTGTATGTTGAAGCAAGTGAACCTTTATATTCAACGACTAAAGCTGGCTCTTCAATATGCAATAAAACTAAAAGCAAAGATAATCCAGCATATAACACAGTTTTCCAAATACCTGCAGTTCTTTGAAGCCAGACCAAAGTGTATCAGACCTTTCTGAATCAGAGTGAAACCCTTCCTTATAGACTTATAACTCCTTATAAACCTCAATACATTGCTGCTCTGTTCCCCCTTGGACTTAAAAGAATTCAATTTTCACATACATGACTATGCAGAGTACAACATATAGTGAAATATTTTTTCTTCACATATTACCAGATGTGTAAGTTGGGTGTCAGAGCACATGGTCAGCTATTGTACAGCACCCCTGGAGAAGGAAAGGTTAAGGGTCTTGTTCCAGGACCCAACAGTGGCGGAGGTGGGGCTAGAACCCAGGTCTTCCTGGTCAACACCTCGGCACCTTAACCACTGAGCCACTACTGGAACAATTTCCCCTTATACACTTCTGTTTATACAGATGGATCAAAATGGATAACCATGTTTCCTCGGCAATAGCAATTGGACCAAACGAACTCTGCTTACGCATCACAAACCCATGTTCTGTTTATATGGCAGAGGCTTGTGCTCTGCTCTTAGATTTGGATTATGTAGAAAATTCCTATTTGTGATACTCCTTGATATGTACAGACTCTAGATTATGCCTCCAGGCACTGCAATTTTTAAAAACTGATCACCCGCTAATAGTGCATGTCCTTAAAACAATATAATTGCTAAATAATCAAGAGTTTAAAATATTTTGCGGGGTCCCTGGACATGTGGGCTTTATTGGTAATGAAAAAGCAGACACTGCCGTTAAAAGAGCCTAGAATTACGAGATTATACACTGTGAAATCCCTATCTCAGACTGTAAACCTTTTGTTGAATGCGTATTTCCTTAAAAATCAGCATTCTGAATGGGGAAAATGAACTTATAACAAACTGTTAGAAATAAACTCGTGTTACAAAAAGCCAAACCCTGTCCTTCACATCAATGTATGACCAGGTGGTGTACACCAGATGTCGGATTGGACACAACAATTTGGCCCATGGTTTTTTGTTGACGGGAGATGAACATTCATTGTTTTTCTGTAACAGCCACCTGTCGGTGGTGCATATTTTATTAAATTGTGATGCACTGAATACTGAAAGGAAACGCTTTTATAAAGTAAATTCTATTGAAGAAATTTGTCAGAAAGTGAAAATTCTAAAATTCACAATTCTAAAATTTTTAGCCTATATTAACTAAAATTATTATATCACGGGTCTGATTTAAAACTTTTATTTATTTATTTGTTTGTTTGTTTATTTATTCTTTGTATAACAAAATGAAAAGTTGTATTTTATATATTTATGTATTGTCTACTATTTCTGGCTATTATATAGCCACAGATGCTAAAATGGCATTAAATGAAAACAAACTTAATTAGGTTGTCACTTGATTGCTTTGTCTGTTTCCCTAAAGACTTGAACATGTCAAGATTGTTGGGAACGGGTAGCAGCCCAAGTCTAAGCAGTAGCTCTGCTGGGGGAGATCTTTCCCCAGGAGTGGATGGTCTTGCCAGCAGGGTGGTCAGTTGGGCTGTGTGCTTTGAGCGCCTGATGGAGGACCCAGTCGGAGTACGCTACTTTACCGTAAGACCACATATCCTAACTATTATTTTTTGCTATTGTTTGCTATGTAAACCCAAAATTGCAGTGAACAGTCAGGGACGGTAATAACTAAAGAAGTGAAGGGTATTATGGGTTCAAACGATTTTGAAATGCTGGGCTGGTGGTTAGCTCAGTGGTTTGTGTTGGACTACTGACCAAAAGTTCAGTTTATGTGGATAGATTCTCTGTCGTTCTTCCTTGCAGATCCTCTCTAGTGTTTGGAGAGATGTTCAATTGGGTTTAATTCAGGGCTCTGGCTGAGCCATTCAAAAACAGTCACAGAGTTGTATAAAGGCAATTTTATTTTAGGGTCATTGTCTTGATGGAATGTAAACCTGTGGCCAACTCAGAGGTCTTTGCACCTCCACACAGTGTCAAAGCTACCAGATTTAATTTACCAGCACCATGATTTCCCTGTTCTTAATTGTCCAGCAAACTCGCCTGACCTTAACCCCAAATAAAATCTATGGGGTATTGTGAAGAGCGATATGCAATATTCCAGACCCAACAATGCAGAAGACTATCAGAGCAACCTGGGCTCTCATAACACCTGAGTAGTGCCACAAACTGATCAACTCCATGCCATGCTGCATTGCTGCATACATGAGGAAAATGAAAGCAGGAGAAGGTTGGATGATGTGGAGATGTTGGAACAGGAAGTGGATAGGGTTAGTAAGGTGGAAGGGAAAGCAGCTATTAAGAAGATGAAGATGATTGGACCAGATTACATTCAAGTAGAAGCGTAGAGATGTTTAGGAGAGATGGCAGTGGACTTTCTGACTAAATTATGTAACAAGATTTTGGAAGGTGAGAGGATGTCTGAGGAATGGAGAAGGAGTGTTCTGGTACCAATTTTTAAGAATAAGTGAGTAGTGCAGTAACTACAGGGAAATAAAGTTGATCAGTCACACCATGAAGTTATGCGAAAGAGTAGTGGAAGCTAGATTTAGAGAAGAGGTGCCCCAGTATAGCAATAGTATGATTTCATGCCAAGGAAGAGTACTATAGATGCAATCTTTGCTTTGAGGATGTTGATTGAGAAGTATAGAGAATGTCAAATGGAGTTGCATTGAGTGTTTGTGGATCTGGAGAAAGCATGCGACAAGGTTCCGAGAGGAGTTGTGGTATTGTATGAGGAAGTCAGATGCAGCAGAGAAGTATGTGAGGATGTGACAGCATTGAGGTGTGCGGTAGGAATGTCGGACTGATTCAAGGTGTAGGTGGGATTGCATCAAGGATCGGCTCTGAGCTCTTTCTTGTTTGCAGTTGTCATGGACAGGTTGAAAGATGAGGTCAAACGGGAATCTCCATGGACAATGATGTTTGCAGATGACTGTGTGATTTGTGGTGAGAGTAGAGAGCAGGTTGAAAAGAATCTGGAGAGGTGGAGGTACTCGCTGGAGAGAAGGGGAATGAAAGTGAGTAGGAATAAGACAGGGTACATGTGTGTGAATGAGAGGGAACGCAATGGAGTGATGAGGTTGCAAGGAAAAGAGCTAGTGAAAGTGGAGGAGTTTAAGCACCTGGGGTCAGCAAAGCAAATTAATGGAAAGTATGTTAGAGAAGTGAGATTGATAAGTTTCTGCAAGAGTGAAATGGAAAGTTTATAGGACTGTAGTGAGACCTGCAATGTTGTATGGTTTAGAGGCCGTGGTGTTGTCAGGAGGCGGAGCTGAAGGTGGCAGAGTTGAAGATGTTGAGATTTTCATTGGGAGTGACTAGGATGGACAGTATTAAAAATTAGTTCATTAGATGGATGGTGCATGTAGGATGTTTTGGAGACAAACTGAGTGAGGCTAGGTTGAGATGGTTTGGACATGTGCAGAAGAGGGACATGCAGTATATTGGTAGGAGAATGCGGAGGATGGAGGTGTCGGGCAGGAGGAAAAGAGGAAGACCAAAGAGGAGGTTTATGGATGTGGTGAAGGAAGACATGCAGGTAATTGGGGTGAAAGAGGCAGATGTAGAGGACAGGGTACTGTGGAGAAGAATGATCAGCTGTGGTGACCTCTAACAGGAGCAGTTGCAAGGAGAAGAAGAAGAAGAATGTATGTATATTTGAACCTCTTTAAATTTTGGTTATTACAATTAAGTTCAAGACTTTGTGTTCCGGTGCTATTTCTTGCATAGGTCAGAACCTTTCAAGATTTGGAGAATGGGATTCACCAGTGTGGTTGTGGCGCTATGAACTGTATCTCTCTGAATTCTAGATAATTAACCTTTTTTTCCCAACAAAAAAACACTATCAGTTTTGTCATTTACACTATTTAATCACCAAAATGGAAACATCTGACATCTTTTTCATAAAACAAACACATTCTACAGTTTAATTAAATGTGTATTGTGTGAGCCCTTGTATTCCAGTGTAAATTAAATTAGTTATCAAAAGAAACACTATACTCCCTTTTTAACAAACAATAAGTTAAGGTTGGTGGGGTAGCCCACACACACTTGTGCTGCCAATAATATTCATCAAAGACAAAAAGTATGCATGGCTACCTACCAGTCTTCTCTGAAACTAATTTAATTAATCAGTTATTCAAACTATAAATTAAGTTAAATAAATAATTAGCATAATTTTAAAACGTTATTTTACAGATCAGTATTCTTGCTCCTGTTCAGAATTTAGATACTGATTTTTTTTGTTGTTGAAGCAAACGCTTTTAAATGCTCATCTGCCAAATCTTACATTAGCCAAGTTTGCTAACCCACATAAAATATATAAAAAAATATATCTGATTCTTCCTCATCTGAACAAATTTTTTTTTGTAGGCTTTTTTAAAATTGGAAGTGAGTGCTGAGAACATCCTTTTCTGGCAGGCCTGTGAGAAGTTTCAGAAGATTCCACCTACTAATCTGGATGAGGTATGAATGTTTTACACTTACACAAGTCACTTACTGACATAAATTTATTGATTTTTCTAAATAGCTATACAAATTTACCATCTTTAATGACCTGAAGCTGTCTTTTTTGTTGTTACAAAAAAAATGCAAACACTCTTACCTATACTCTACAAAAAGATGAAACGTATATGCACCAATCATGCATTTCATGGATTGTAAGTCAGTCAGCCTATGAATGACAATAATAGTCAGTAACCACATGGAAGAGAGGTTTACCTCAAATGTTAACCACATCACAGACAAGAGCACTTTTTCAGTTCACTGGAAATAAAGTAAAAACATTGAACCTTTCCGCTTTCATATATTACTTTTAATTGTTATGAAGGATTTAGTAAAGCTTTTAATGCCCATTTTCATCATTTAATGCCTATTTTTAAGGTAAACAGAATACTGAATTGTTTACCTTTTCTAACAACTAGAAAAATCACAAAAGATGAACTCTCCATGAAGGGCAGCACGGTGGCGTAGTGGATAGCACGGTCGAATCACAACAAGAAGCTCCCGGGTTCAATTGCCCGGGACGTGGATCTTTCTGTCCGGAGCTTGCATGTTCTCCCCGCGCTTGCGGGGGTTTCCATCGAGTACTCTGGTTTCCTCCCACAGTTCAGAAACATGCGGATTAGGTCGACTCATGATTGTCAAATTGTTCATATGGTTGTGCGTATGAATGGTTGTTTGTCTGTGTCGCCCTGAGATGGGCTGGCGACCCATCCAGGGTGTAATCCCACCTCTCGCCCTATGTGCACTGGGATGGGCACCAGCAGACCCCCGTGACCCTGAATAAGGAAATAAGCGGATGAATGACTGAATGATGAACTCTCCATGACCCCAGCAGCATTATTGCCTTCTAACACAGTGTAGGTAACAGAATTATCAGGCAGCTATATGGATGACAAATTTTCACAAAAATGTAAAAATATAAAATAAGGTATTGACCAAAATATGTCGGTCATGTGAGACGCACACAGTGAATCACAGTTCAGTTAGTTCAGCGGCATATAAAGATCTATTAATTCGAGAGATTACCATGTACATCAGACCCTTAGTCAACAGTCTCATGAATACCTAAGGCTAAGCAGTCATGTAACTTGATGTGGCTTTCATATTAAGGGTAAGTATAGGGGTACATTTATTACTTACTTTTCTAGTAGTCATTAGAAAGGTTTTTTTTTTTCATACAATATTGTATTAACATTATACTAAATAACATGTTGCCTTTATATCAATGGAAAAATAATCGAATCTTTCCTGATCTTATTTCACTGTCCATTACTGTCACTTACTTCACATTATTGATGCATCCTTTGTTTTAATACATTTAATGCATTATTGCATTCATTTATCTTCTATACTTGCTTATTCTCTAATTTTTTGGTCTACTGGAGCCTATCCTAGCTCCTGGAAAGGGCAAAAGGCAGGATGGGCACAGGGTTCCCTGTACCTAGATCACCAGCCCACAGCAGCCACACACTCATGGACAATTTAGAATCACGTATCAACAACGTAAGCGCATTTGCCTGTGGCAGCAGACTATTGTCAGTTTAGCAACATTGGCCATTATTGGATGCATCATCAGTGCCTAAAACTAAGGCTTTGTTGCATATCACATACTACCTGAGTATGTACTATATTTGAAGTAAGTACTCACTTCCCAACTATATAGTATGTTTACAAAATCTGCCACATCATACTTTTTTTTATATTTATGCCATAGACTGTCCAGGCTCTAAACTTCCATGCTTTAGAGTTACATCATCAAGTTATAATTGAATATTAAGAAATAGAAATGATTAACTTTTGACAATCGATTCATAATAGTCCACTTGTTTTGTTTTTTCCACTGTCTCTCTGTATTCAGCTAAAGAAGCAAGCTCGCTCCATCTATGATCTGTATATATCTGAGAATTCGTTCAGTGCTGTGAACATTGACGACACGGCACGCACTAACGAGAGTGACCTGATTAATCCCTCACCAGAAATGTTCAGCAAAGCACAGCAACAGGTACACAACAAACAACCACTTTACATGTGAGGCTGTTAAATGTGTAAAATCATACTCTTTTTGGTTTCACACCCCCCTTTTCTGAGTAGATCTATAAGCTGATGAAGTTTGACAGTTACGCGCGGTTTGTGCGCTCTACACTCTATCAGAACTGCATGCTAGCCAGCGTAGAGGGACGAGCGCTGCCTGACCTCGAACCGCAAATTAAATCTGTCACTCCAAACAGTGGCAGGAAGGTAAGATAAATTTTCATTCTTTCACTCATTCTCATCCTCATTTACTTGGATTAGAATTTTTCTAATCAAGCTTTACTTGCGTTTACGCTCACTTCATTTGGTGGACTCCCTTCAAAAGCAACCAATTTTTCAGTTGTATAAATAAATGTAAGTTGCTTTGGATAAGGCTGTGTAAATGTAACTGCAATTACAGCTTGGTGGTGCTAGAAAATATTTGCAAATGGAATAAAATAATCTGAAAACGATTAAACTCTATACATAAACATGATTAAGAACCCTGTGTCTTTTACTTCTCGTAATGCATTTTAAATTTCACAATAACATTTAATATATCCTGATCAATACCTTTAGAGACCCCCCCCGCCAATGTCTGAATGACTATAGGCCCTTACTCGATTTATTATAAAGAGCTTTGAGAGAGTGGTACTGACCCACATTCAGAACAGCATCCCGGGACACTTGATCCACTGCAGTCCGCGTACTGATCCAACAGGTCTACCTCAGACGCTATTGCTGCAACTTTGCATGTTTCCCTCTCACACCCGAACAACAAAGAATTTTGTTCTTTGTTGAACAAACATCAGGATGCTCTTTTTTGATTACAGTTTCACATTTAATACAACTATTCCTCACAAATTCACAAACAATTGTGTCCTCAGCCCCATTCTGTACACCCTGTTCACCCACGATTGCAAGGCCTCCCACATGGACAACATCATACTGAAATTTGCAGACGACACCGCTATGATAGGACGCATCACAGGCGGGGACGTGGCAGCTTACAGGAGGGAGGTGATCACTCTAATGACATGGTGTGAGGACAACAATCTCACCATTAACAAAGACAAAGAGGAGAGGATCTCTCATCAGCCACTCCTTATCTGAGGACAGGAAGTGGAGAGGGTGAGCAGCTATAAATATCTGGGGTCCACATCAGTCAGGACCTCACATGGACACTCAACACCACACAGTTGGTGAAGAAAGCTTAGCAAAGGCTGTACTTCCTGAGGAGGCTGGGGAGGTTTGGAATGTTACCAGAGAACCTCAGCAACTTCTACAGCTGCTTTGTTGAGTCTATCCTGACCAACTGCATCACTGTGTGGTACGGCAGCTCCACCGTAATGGACCGCAAACGCCTGCAGAGAATGATGAAGACAGTGTCAAAGATCAGTAGGAGGACTCTGCTCCCCCCCCCTGCAGAACATCTACGTACACAGAGTCAGTAGGAGACCTGCCTCCATCATAAAAGACTCCTCACACCCACAACAAGGACTGTTCACACTTCTCCCCTCTGGCAGCAGGTACAGGAGTGTGAGGTGTAGGACCACCAGACTCAGCAACTCTTTTCCATCTGCCATCAGACTCCTCAACAGCTGACAGGAGTCTGTAACAATAGACTGCACCCTTGCACACACTGATTATTGCACTACTGTCTACACTATTACTGTTCTTTATTCCTGTTCTATTGCACATTCACATTTAATAGCGGTGTTGGTAGAAACACTGTCAGCATTTTGATAGTCTTTTGCACAATTTCATTCATTCTCTGCTAAATTTGCACATCATTCACATCACTTACATTTATTTATTTGACTTACCTTTATTTATTATGTTTCTTACTTTTTTTTACCTTAAATTATTTTGTAACTTTTAGCATTTAGTGTGAACAGCAAAGTAAGAATTTCATTGTACACGAAAACCTGTTTCCTTTGATGTACACATGACAATAAACATTTTGAACTTGAACTTAACACTTGCTCATGTAATAAATCCTTTCCCCCCTGTCCATCACTGAAGTTGTTAGAAAAAATAACTTGCAGACTGTTATCCTATATGCAATGTTTTATTGCCTGATTTGCTTTGTTGTGATGTGTGTGCGCAGAACGCAAATATGAATTTGCCATCATCAGACAGTAAAGTCAACAAAAGGAAGAGTATTGAAAAGAGAGGATCATGGGGAGGTACTGCATAATTTGATTTGGTGTAACTTCTATGTTTCTGCATTGTATACACTCTGCATAAGACAGCATAGCAAAGTGTATGTGTTTTTGTATTTGTGCAGACCTATCCTACCGACAGGTCTCAGTGTTTAGGCAGGAGTCTCAGATCTCAGTGAAATCAAGCAGCAGTGTGGAGTTGGGCTCCCTGGCTAACAGATCAGAGGTGTGTGGGCAATATATATAATATAATCAGATGCAATAAATCTTTGTTAAATAATTAAAAAGTAATTAAAATTAAAAAATAATTGTTGTCTGAATTATTTGAAATGTTTACACATGAACAGACTATAAACTGTAGAACTGATTAATTTGATATAATTGATAAATTATTCAACACCTGTTCTGAACTGTGCATTTTACTTTAACCCGCACTGGGCATCTCCTGCAGTGTGACTGTAGAAGATTGGTTATTGCAGTACTGTGGGGTTTATTAGTGTGAAAGGTTAATATTGTGCAGGGCAATAATGTAATCGGGTACCTTTTAGACACCAGTGCTGTTTAGCTAAATAAGTTCTTTATCAATTTCCGTTTTATAATGTTGATTGGTGCATCTTTTACAGATATTTTAAAAGTTTAAAATTATCTACTACCCCACCGTTCGGCTGCTCCCGTTAGGGGTCGCCACAGCGGATTGCTCTTCTCCACATTACCCTGTCCTCTACATCTGCCTCTTTCACCCCAACTAGCTGCATATCTTTCTTCACCACATTTATAAACCTCCTCTTTGGTCTTCTTTTTTTCTTCCTGCCCGGTACCTCCACCTTTCCAGATTCCTCTCAACCTGCTCCCTATTCTAACCACAAATCACAATATCATCTGCAAACATCATTGTCCATGGAGATTCCTGTCTGACCTCATCTGTCAACCTGTCAATCACCACTGCAAACAAGAAAGGGCTCAGAGCCAATCCTTGATGCAAAAGTGTAAAATTAACTAAAGTTTAGAAATTAGTAGTAAGTGATTAAGTAACTAAAATACTTTTCTTTTTTCTATTAAATATTATAAGATATATTTTTACAGTTTACATAAGACATAAAAGTTTTTCATTCCCACATTCACACACATTGTCTTGCTCATTCTTATACTTTCTCTTAGTCACTCTTAATTGTTTCTTCTCTTTCTCTCTGTCCATCTTTTCCTTCCTTATTAAAGTACCTTTTTAACCCTTGTTTTTTATTTGTCTTGCACTAAGGATGGCATCTCAAGTGTTGTCAGCTCAGAGCTGAACCCACCATCTCGAGCAGATAAATACTGCTGTGTGTTTTTACCCGATGGCACGGCCAGCCTGGCGCCGGCTCGACCCGGTCTGACTCTGCGTGACATGCTGAGTGGTCTGTGTGAAAAGAGAGGTTTCCCAATGAAAGACATTGTGATCTACCTTCAGGGCAAGGATAAGGTCACACATGCACTACAATATTTTTAATTTAACACATATAGTTATAGGCTGACAGACTGATGTAGACTAACCGCTGATCTCTATACTGCAGCTGAATAATGTTTCCTTTTTGTGTTGTGCAGAACGTGTGTCTGAGGCAACCGCCTCTCTCTTTGGACCAGGACAGTTCAGTTCTGCAGGATCAGCAAGTCACTCTAGAACTACGAATAACTTTTACGTAAGGTTGTTTTTTTTTTTTTGTTTTTTTTTTGCTTCACTCAGTATTTTTAAAATAGAATTACTGTCAAATTTAATTGCTTATTAAACAACCCTAAACCCAACCCCTTACCCAGTCACCCTACCACACCTGACGGCTACGTGTGTGTCCTTTTGATTCACTTATTGGGCCTGCTTGTTGGTGTAGTGGTTTAAGAAACCGGCACCTACATTGATTCTGCTCTGGTCCCCCCAGTCATCATTCTCTTCTTCTGTTTGTCATAAAAGCAAATTATTTTTATAAATGAAAAAAAGGTTAATATTTATAAAGAATGGACTGTTTTCAGTTGACCGCTCAATTGCTTAAAGGTAATAGAAATGTGGTAAAATGAAAAACGTAAAATATAATTTTCTTTTAATCTGCATGTTGTAAAGGACAGTTTACCAATTTATTTCTTTTGAGTAAAAGAACACTGTAAAAATCTTGCACCAATCATGTTTAACTTCGACACTGACATTTGACATGAATAATAATACTGATCTTTTTATCATAACTATCATGGATATGATATTGTCAGGCTATTTTACCTGCTGAAAGACAAAAAATTTGATGGAATCTGTATTCACTGATGACTATAGCCTCTTTCAGCAAAATGATATGCCCAGTCACCAAGCCGAAATGGTTTGAAGAGGGATGTTAATACATTGTGCAGTCAGTATTTCTCACTAAGCAGCTGTTATGTACAATAATTTATATTCAATAATTTAGCATTGTTGTAAGATTTGTACATGACGTCATCTTGAATAGTGATCTTATTACTTTATTTGTATATCTGTAGGCTAGAGATATTGTTTACAGGCAAGACAATAGGAATCATGGCCAAATCAAGTAAGACTCTGGGAGACGCAGTAGCATCGGTACTACAGAAGCACCAGCTCCGGCCACAGGATGCCATCATTACTGTGGTGTGTATTGTGAAAGTGAATGTGTAAAGTTCTGGATTACATTTTTGTGACACCCATGTCCTTTTTCTGTCTGTTAGAGTGGATCGAAAGAACTCCTAAACCTGGACACTACTGTGTTACGCCTGGCTAACAAAACTCTCTGTCTGGACCAAGTAAAAAGTGTGTCAGCAATCAATTACAGAAAAAGAATGAACAAAATGTTTTGTTTAAATGCTTTTTACACTTTGCAAGTTCTCCTGGGGTTGTTTCTCTAAATTAAATTTTGGCTTATAGTCAAGTCAGTGGACAAAATAAAATGAGTTTAGGCCAGTTACTGAATTTACTTGGTTCCACTGTAACTGGACTTGAAATTGTTTGTGATTGGCTATATACAACATACAAAATACATTTAACTTTCAGTGTAAAAAAGAGCAAACACAGAAAAAGATTTTTTTTTCTTTAAAAGAAATTAATTTGTGATGGCAGAAGGCTCTAGATTCTTTTCTTTAATATCTCGATGTATCAAATGTGTCGTAATATAATACATTAGCAAAAAAATAATTTTGCTGGACTGTGTTTTTTGTGTTACTCTTTGGATTAGGTGGTGAGGGGAATGTAGCAGTAGGCCGAGCCCGAACAAGTGCTAAGCCAAAAAACGAGATGGATGGTAAGCACCAACATATAGTTACAGTTAGCACTGTTTAAAATATAGTATGCAGCTTATCCTAATTTTTTGTTTAATAGATTATGTATTGTATGGTGATTATATTGTATTGTCACCCATTTATCGTGAGGCACTTGCTAATGCACAGTCCTTCTGCTTGTATAAACTACAGTTACATTGTTTCCAGTCAGACTGGTGGAAATTAGCGTGACAAAATCATTATTTCCAGTGACATGCTAAAAATGTACAATACGACAGCCATGCATATGAATTTGCTTTATGGTCTTGGCCACCGTGCTACACCCCACTTTCAGAGTGTTAACAATCGTGTTGCTAAGCCTAACTGTATGTATGCATGTCTCAATACTCAATACTGGATTACTGCAGTAATCGTGTCATGGAGTCGATCAGTCTTTGGCACTGCTTAAATATTATGAGATCCCAGGTTGCTCTGATGGTGGCCTCCAGCTCTACATTGTTGGGTCTGGCATATCACATTTACCTTTTCACAATACCCCATAGATTTTCTATGAGGTTAAGGTTTGCTGGCCAATTAACAACAGGGATACCAGGGTCCTTAAACCAGGTACTGGTAGCTTTGGCACTGTGTGCAGGTGCCAAGTCCTGTTGGAAAATGAAATCTGCATGTCCATAAAGTTGGGTCAGCAGCGGGAAGCATGAAGTACTGGTACTGAACTGCATTGACCTTGGACTTTAGAAAACACAGTTCACCAACACCAGCAAATGACATGGCACCTTAAACCATCAAAGAAACCTTACTCAAGCAATGTGGATACTGTGCCTATTTTCTCCTCCTCCAGACTCTAGGACCCTGATTTAAAAAATTTGCTTTCATCAGAGAACATAACTTTGGACCACTTTGTGTCGTCTTGTCTTTAGCCCAGGCAAGATGCTGCGGCTGTCTGTTGTTCAAGAGTGGCTTGAAACAAGGAATGCAACAGCTGTAACCCATGTCTTGCATACGTCTGTGCATAGTGGTTTTTGAAACACTGACTCCAGCTGCATTCCACTCTTTGTGAATTTCCCCCACATTTATGAATGTTTTTTTTTCACAATTCTCTCCAGTGTGCAGTTCCAAGAGAGGAGTTTTGTGGCAGTGTATGAGAAAGTCAGGGGTAGCAGATAAGTTTGTGAGGGTGGAGCAGGACATGTATGAGGACAGCGTGATAGCAGTGAAGTGTACTAGGAATGTTGGACTGGTTCATTGTCAAGGTGGGATTGCATTAAGTATCGACTATGAGCTATAAGTAATAGAGTGTGTTAAGAGTGAAGTTCAGAAAAGAGGGCAGGCAGGGTGGAGTGGATGAAGAAGTGTTGCAGTAGTGATCTCTCGGTGAGTCTCTGCAAAAGTGAAAGGGAAAGTTTTATAAAACTGTAGTGAGACCTGAGGCGTTACGAGGATGGACACAATTAGAAATTAGTTTATTAGAGGGACGGCGCATGTAGGATGTGTTGAAGACAAGGTGTGGGAGGCTAGGTTGAGATAGTTTGGATATTTGCAGAGGAAGAACATGCAGTATATTGGCATTGACACTATGCTGAGGATGGAGGTGCCGGACAGGAGGAAAAGAGGAAGACCAAGGAGGAGATTTATGGGTGTGGTGAGGGAAGACATGCAGATAGATGGGGTGAAAGAGGCAGATGCAGTGTGGAGAAGAGCGATCAGCTGTGGCAACCCCCAACTTGTGTTTATGCCCATTACTTGTACACTTTTTAACTACATCTTGAAGAGGAAGATGCGATATGCTATACCCAATGCAGAACTATATTGAGATACCATTTAAATGCTTTTGCTGATGTTTTGAATTAATCGGCTGATGAGTGTGTGGAACCAGGTGTTCAATACTGAACCTTTTCACAATATTCTAATTTTGAATGTGGGGTTTTGAATTTTTAATGTATTCATTACAGACAAGTTTCACTTCTTGAACAGAATGCAGATATTATGTGGGAAGTGGTAGCCTAGTGGTTAAGGTGTTGGTCTAGTACCAGAAGGACCGGGGTTCGATTCCCACCTCCACCAAGCAACTACTGTGGGCCATTGAGCAAGGTCCTTTACCCACAATTGCTCAGT
>JAOTRA010000008.1:691627-702171 GCA_026260255.1 Pseudolaguvia tuberculata | reverse complement strand
TATCTATCTATCTATCTATCTATCTATCTATCTATCTATCTATCTATCTATCTATCTATCTATCTATCTAATGTTATCATTTTTATAGTTACTCTTTCACTCAGCAAAGGATGGTATTGTACTGTATTCGCTTTATAGTTTGCAGTAATGCAAACAAATTTTAAGAGACAATTGAAGACATATCTCTCCAATCAATCCATACCAATTGATATATAACGTTTGCCTTTTTTTCTGATATTTTCTGGATTGTTTCATGTCAATTTTTGTGCATTGTTCTGGTTAAGGATGTCTGAAATTATGGAAAAGTATTGTTATTTTATTAGTTAGTCACATCTAACATTTTAAAAGAAACTTTCACCATACTAGTAATAAAATATTTTTCTTTTCTGTTCAAATTATGTGTATCTTCTATACAGTACAGTCTATTTTATAAATGAAACATTACAAAATGATAACCCTATTTCATTAGCATAAAACTATTGAAATAAAGCTGCTGTTATATAAATTATTTTATTAATGCTGTGCCATAACATTCTTCTAACCCGCTTATTCCCTAATTCTTAGGCATTGTGCTTCATAACAAAATAATTATTTAGATTATTAGATTATTGCTAGCCCACTGACATTCTGTATAAAATAAACACCTCTCTATAATACTTTTTCACTATCAATATAAAAGAAATATACATACTGCATCATTAGTTATTTAAACAAATGATTATGTTAACAGGCTTTAAAGCGGTGCATGTTTTTTTCTTGGGTGTACTATTGTAAGTGGTTTTACATTAAAAAGCATCAGTTAAACTCCTGCAGTGTCTATCACAAAGTTTCAAGAGTCAAGGGCAGTCTTAAGTGTTCCATCTGTCTCCGTTCGTGTTTCTTACATGGGATTGATTTCATATTAATTTTTTTTCAGTTTACAGTGCCCTTGACTTGAAAGTTCAGACACTGCATTGCATAGCTGCATTAGATTCAAATAATAGTAAAATGATTTCATTAAAATAATTTCTTTTAAACAATAGATGTTTGTTCAGTGCCAATTTGCCAGCATGCTAAAATTTAATGACACCTTTACAAGTGCTTTTAACAAAGCTTGTCTTTAAAAAAAAAAAAAAAAAAGCTGGAAGAATTTTCAAAAAACATACCAAAGAACCAAAATTTAAAAAATATTCAGAGTAAATTCAAAACCAAGCCTTTTATCATCACGCAATTTGTTCTCCATTTGTCTCTGGATCACGGGTTCATGTTCAAATGTTTGGCAGTAGATTAGACAATCTATTAGTGTTCAGAGAGTTACATGGTGCCTCCCACTGGGACTTAGATGACCGGTTTTCTGTTGGATGTTAAGAAATAGTTTTGACTACTTGCACAGTTTCAGCTGATGTTCAGGATCTCGCATTTCCAAACATCAGAAAAAGCCTTGCACCTTGCGTCTATTTGTCATGATTAGGTGATAATATTTCTGCTAGGGATTTTCCATCATGAGATCTGAAAATTCTGATGTTGCTTTTAAACAATCTTGCAAAGATTGTTCTTGATGAGCAGTGCTATGAAAATTGGTTCGAAATTCAAACTGCATTATACAAGCCATCCACTAAAACTTAACCAAATATGAATATTCATTCATCTTCTTAACCGCTTATTCCTGAATCCGGGGTCACAGGGGTCTGCTGCCTATCCCAGCACACATAGGGCGAGAGGCAGGGGTACACCCTGGACTGGTTGTCAGTCAATCTCAGGGCAACACATAGACAAACAACCATCCACACACATTCACTCCTATGGACAATTTACAATTCACCAATCCATCTAATCTGCATGTTTTTGGACTGTGGGAGGAAAGCAGAGCACCCCGAGGAAACCCATGCAAGCACGGAGAGAACATGCAAACCCGGTCCGGGATTCGAACCCGGGACCTTCTTGTTGTGAGGCGATTGTACGATCCACTACGCCACCGCGCTTCCCCAAATATGAATATGTGGTTCAATAAGTTGGATAATTGTGGCAAACTTCTTTCTTACTGAATTTAATACAAAATATTGCAGGTATGACATTTTGTGAACTTAATTGATGTGGCTGACACTGAGAAACTATATATATATGTGTGTGTTATATAATAATATTATAAATGTCTTTAATTTGACTTTGCATACATTTTCTTACTATTTTTTTTTCAAAAGAATTTTATGACTGGCAATGCATCTAGTTTTAATGATGTACAATAATTTGTAATGGAAAAGTTAATTCTAAGCATCTTTCAGTCCTACAGACTAACTTCATAAAAAGACTGTAATGGACATACAAACTCTTATAACTAAATAAAACATACAATTTACATTTTTGATGATAGATTTCCAGATTTCCAGTTTAAATAAAATGGCTTTGTTCCTACAGTGTTGTATGTTAGCCTTTTTAGTCATTTTAATAATGCAAATTATTAACTTATAATAAAGGATATGCCCTTTCGTGCATCACACAAACTAATGAAATGTATTTTATATGCTTCATTGATCCCATGAGGGAATGTTTTTTTCCTCGCATATCTCATCTTAGAAAGTTTAGGGTCAGGGTCAGCTATTGTACAGCCTCTGTGGCAGGAAGGGTTAAGAGTCTTGCTCAATGAGCCAACAGTGGTTGACTTGAACATAGGTCTTCCTGGTCAACCGATCAACAACCCACCCTAATCATTGAGCCACCACTGTCCCTCAAAAGTTTGACTTTTTTTAAATCAATTGGTTTGACTTGTTTTACTTTTGTACTTTAACCTCATTAGACTTTTAATTTCATTCTTGATTAACCCATAGTCTCTGGTTTGTCTAGACCCGACAAAAGTTGACCTTGACCCTGCCCCAACTCGCAATTGCTAGGCTGTACTAGCCAGATAAATATAAGTTGCTATGGATAAAGGCATCTACTAAAGCCATACATGTCAATGAAGAACTGCCGAAGGTAAACAGATGCTTATGAGTAGATTTTCCGTAACAAATTAATGTAAGTATTGAAACTAGATAAACTGCCAGTTAAAAGATGCTGAACTTTGCTTGAATTCATTCATTCATTCATTTTCTAACCTGCTTATTCCCTAATTTGGGATCACAGGGGTCTGCTGGAACCTATGCCAGCGCACGTAAAAGGCAGGTCGCCATCTCAGTACTTTGGTAATTGATGTAACAAAATCTATGCAAAAAGTGTGAATAAATAAATTGAAAAACACCTGTGACATATTTTTTTTGAAACAATTGAATTCATGTTATTTAGTAGATGTCCTTATCCAGAGCAACTTACATTTATCTTTGTATACAACTGCGCAAATGGAGGTTATGGGCCCCCAGAGAGGAAATTTTAGTGTGACGAATCAAGAAGGACTTATGAGTTGTAGACAACTCCATGCTACATAAATTGACCCACACACTGAATTGTTTGAAGTTTCAGTTCTAGCAGCTCAAACATGAGCTAACACATGTGTGCTCTTCTCCCACTGAGAACTGCACTGTGTTTTGAGTAAATGTGTGAGGAACATCAGCATGCTGTCCATCA
Source organism: Pseudolaguvia tuberculata (assembly GCA_026260255.1). Taxonomy (NCBI): domain Eukaryota; kingdom Metazoa; phylum Chordata; class Actinopteri; order Siluriformes; family Sisoridae; genus Pseudolaguvia; species Pseudolaguvia tuberculata. The sequence goes on along the minus strand of JAOTRA010000008.1, from coordinate 698,634 downwards.
TCTGCCTGCGTGTTTGGATTTTGTCTCCCCTTCCTGGAGCCTTCAGTGCCTCCTTTTTTGAGCCATGAATTATGTCTGATCCCTTGAGTTGGCTACGTTTTTTCTGGTATAGTTTATCTTAAGTATCTTTTTGTGTTGTTTCTTTCTGTTAGTTGTTGCCTTCTAAGTATTTTTCTTTTGTATGTTTTTCTGAGTTATTTGTTTTTTTTAATATCATGGATTGGTTACAGTGTTGTTTCTGGATGAAAGTGTATGTATGATGTATTCTTATTTTAGGCTGTAAATACACCATCAATTCGAGCAGGTTAAATCAGTTGAAGTGCAAAAACTATTTGCTGAGTGTAAAAGATTATCTTAATAGATTACTAAAGGAATTTAGTGCCCTGCCTGACAACATAATGAGAATGAGAATTTGCTAAAATAAAAAACTGCTGGTTTTTTTCTAGATCATTTGCTTTAATATCAAAATATTTATTTGATATGGTTCCTTCATTGTTTCCATATTATTACATCAATCGGAGAATAAAAAGTATTTTATTGTGGTTATTGACACTTTTTAAGTAAAAATTGTCTGGCTTTGAAAGTATTAAAAACATGTGTTTTGTCTTTCACCACAGTTATCAAGGGATTAAAAAAAGAGTTGGTGGTAACGAAAAATTTACTTCTCTTAATAATGTTTTAATTCCTTTTTTTTTTTTTTAATTATTAACCTAATAATATGCTTTGCAGCTCAGAGTTGAAAAAGTATACTGTTTATGTATGCTGTTGTCATAGGCAAGCATTTAGTCCTTTCCTTTATAAACAGATAAAATGTAAGCAGATCACTGGGTTACAAATTTGCAGTGCTTTACTATTTTCCTGGCCATTTTATTAAAATTTCCTGTCATAATACACCCATTTATTTTAATTTATTATCTGGATCAAGTACAATATGTTAGAGTAGGGAGAAGGACAGGGTAATGTAAGTTGTAACATACGCATTTTTGGAACATCTCATTTCGGATTTTAGACTTACTCCTATGATAACGTCCACACATATTGAAAGACCTTTTTGGGGCTGGACCTAGGGGAATTGACTGAAGAAAGATAAGAAAGGCTCTGTGCGGAACATATGAGAAACAGCCGCCTAATGGCATAAGCAAATTACATGGCTTCTCTTGGCTTCCGTGGCCACAAGAGGGCAGCCAAGAGCAAATGAAATGAACTTTAAAAAAAAAAAATAACACTACAACAAAAATCTGTGGTCAGCCTCAGATCCATATATGGTTCCTCTCAACAAATATGGAAGCACACTGTTGTCTATAATGTTTTAGTATGTGTAATATGCATTAAATTATTTATTTACTGTAACTAAGAGACTCCAACACTGTTGTCCACAATTACCTGTACACAAGTCCCTGATCTCTATTAAGACATGTTGTGTTATGGTTAAATAGCACCTCTCACATTCTAGCTACATAGTATAGTGTACAAAAATTAACTTTAATCTAACAGCAAAATGGAGAGTAAATCTGGCATAAGATGGAATAATTTTAAAAACACATATGAATCTAATGGTCAGGTAACCACAAACAATGTGTGTGACTAATTGACAGGTGGGCGGTGTGGTGACATATGGTTAACACGGTCGCCTCACAGTAAGAAGGTCCCAGGTTTGATTCCCAGTCAAAGTGTCTTTTTGTGGGTAGTTTGCGGGGGTTTTCTGTGATTTTCTGCAGTTTCTCCTAAAGTCCAAAAACATGTACATAAAGTTGGTGGACTAACAACTTGTCCAGAGTGTACCTATGTGTGTTGGGATAGGCACCAGCAGACTCTCATGACCCCCAATTAGGGAATAATCGGCTTAGAAGATAAATGAATGCATGAATAAATGAAAGGATTGACAATACTTTTTGTCATAATAAGAAATAAATAGAAAAACCCACCTACCCCAAATAAAATTTTACTTTATGGCACCACTATGACTATAAGTTCTAGAAGAACCATATATCTTAATGGAGCTCAAAATATTTTTTACACACGGTCATTGTCACATTGGAACAGTGTTTAAGCACATATAGTTGCATTGAATGCAATGCACAAATATACATTCTAGATAATTTTTTTTAGACCCCCCAAAATCTATTTTTTTTCCAAGCAGGACAAAAAATCTAATGGAAAATGAAAGAGAGTTTAAAAATGATCTCAAGGGGGCAGTAATGGATTACTCTTATTAAGACTTTCTCTTTTTTCCATGAGATCATTGAAACCATTGTCTTTTAAGGTCAGACAAAAGGTATCAAATGTGCATCTTTGATTATGTAAAACTTAAACCGGATTCCTTTATTTTCATTTTCAGATTAAAAGGTATGTGTTTGAGAGTTGTAAGAAATTGTCACTAGACTTCTTGTCCGTTTGTACTTGTGCCAAATGAGAAATTGGATTAAACAAACTACATGTCTCTGTTTATTATGCTTCATGTTGACACTGTCTAAGATTGACGTTCTGTTTGTAGTCTATATCCTACCTGGCTTTGAGTGTACCCAGTTTACCAATGCAAAGACACACAAGGTAAAATTTGCTTAGAAAGCTTTAATCTCTGACCTTTCAAGTTACTTTGCATGTAACTTACACCAGCAGAATGTGACGTTAGTACTGCTACTTGTAGGAAACTGGGCCGAGAGTTCAGTATGACATCTTTGTAATAAGACCTGGTAGTCTGGTTATATTACATGAGTGTTTATGCAAACCTGGTCCACAATATAGGTTCCCAGGCTGACTGTGCGTCTTTGACTATCCAGTTCAAATCGCCCACACCTTCAGTCCTGTAAATTCAGGAGTTTTTAGAAAGGCCACTTTGTTGCTACACTGGGCAGTCATGTTTCAGGTGCAGCCATGTCCCCCGGGGCCTTGTAAAGCCTGTTTATGGATCTCCAACCCTGTGACTGCGCATCCCGGGCCAAAATGTAGAGGAGCTTATTTACATTGAGACAGAGAGAGAGAGAGAGAGAGAGAGAGAGAGAGAGAGAGAGAGAAAGAGGGGAGGGGAGACTGAGCGTTTTTCCCAGGCAGGCCTGTGGGATTCTGCAGCAGTATGAAGGACGTGCTTACTGCCGTGGCATGGCTTTCTGCCAAGGCCATGCCACACACCCTGACAGCTTTATGTGGCAGTTTCGTGTAGCGCTCTTCAGATTATTGCCGCTGGATCGGAGCAGCATTAGGGCTTGCTGTTTTTCTCATTAGAAAGAGCGGATTCTTAGAATCAGTGCCTGCTCGGACCCCACAGTAGCATGATTAATGCTTGTGTACTCTCTGGTGTGAAATGATCACAGCTTGTGTATAAATCCAGACATGGTGTCAAGCTCAATTAACGATACATTGACCGTGCTTTCAAACGTAATGGATAAAAATGGGCAACAGGGAGATATTTGATTTAATTAATATCTATACTTCTTTATGAAAAGTATTCACAAACAGACAGTAAGTACTTATATGATTTAAACTTTTATGACTAGGTGATTTGTCACAACATTTCAATACATAACATATGACTGTGTTACATTATTTGTAATAGTGTCAAATATGCAAATCATCAAAACACTTTTTATAGGCAGAATGCATGCATAATTAATTTACAAAATCCAATATTGACATGAATTTGAAAGTTTATTGGTTTTTATTCGTTTTTTTCCATTTAGATTCCTGCTCTTTAACTAAAAGAAAAGTCCTTACACAGCCTTGAAAATTGAATCCAATTTCCGGAATCATAATTATTTATAAAACTAGATGGATACTCCAAATCGACCAATAAAATTTGCCTTCATGTAGTACTGTGTGCAAATGCAAAGGCATTTTGAATAGGCCAAATTATGCGACTAGATGGTTAAATGGTACATGATTTATGTCTGTGTGCTTTCTACAGTCAAGGCTGGATGAACTGTCCAGTGGCTGTAATTAAGGTGGGGGAGGGGGTAGTTTAGTGGTTAAGACATTGGACTCACACCAGAAACACCAGGGTTCATTTTATTTTCAATGTCATTGTCAATAGTAGCTTGGTTCTTGTATAGTCTTAATCTAGTTTCTTGGTCTTAGGCTTCTAAACGTCTGTGCCTTTTTAATAGAGAGCAAGGCCTGATGTTGTGTTTTTCTACTTGGAACTAGTAGAGTTGTTTGAAGGGTTGGCTAGAAAACAGGCAGCCTTGCTGTCCATGACACACTCTGAGCTGCTGCTATTTATGTGTCAGACTTATGTGTTTGGGGTAGATCCCTAATAGTGCATAAGTGACACATAAATGAGATAATCGTAGACACGTCATATTTCTGGGACTGTTGAATGACTTTGTTTTATATGTTATCAACATAAAGACGTAATGACATGTATGTACTGTATTTGTTAAAGAAGGTTATGTCAGGAATCTTCATTTTATACACTAACTAAAATCATTAGCTAATATGAATAATTTATAAGATGCCTTTAATGTTAAAAAAAAAAAAAGAAAATGCTCTTCTTATGTTATGTGCCACACCTGGACGTCACTAAACTCTTTATATTTAATTAACAAGTATTATAAACCACAATTCACACACAATTTCAAATTAAAAAAAACATATGTTACATATCTACAGCTGTGATTGTATTACATGAATAATATGAAGCTAATACATTTCTATAAAGTATATCTGTACTGCATACAATGGCTATATTTTTATACAGGTTTGTATAGTTATAGATATACGTGTCATTGATATGTATTTATATGTACATTTTATAGATTAACATTACATAAAGAATAAAATAAATAACTTACAGTGGGTATGCTTAACGAAATGTTATATTAGAGTCATATGACAAAAAAAACTATTATATCTGCAATATCAAAAACGAGCTACATCGAATACACGAATACCCTGCAAAAGTAAACAAACAGTCTGGGAGATCTGGAATGAATGCTGGTGGGGAAAAAGGACAAGAGGAGAGCTTCATTGGGCCTGGTACTAGTCTGTGATTGAGGACTCTTCACCTCCGGATGTCAGTGTTCTCAGGGTCCTCTTGCTCTGCCATTGTGGCATCGATGCTTGTGCGTCGTGCCCCCTGTCCACGACTTCTTGGATGCATGCTCGATCCCCCTTTGCCAGGCTTTTCTTTATCTGCTTGACGCAGACCTTTAAGGTGTTCATGTTGGTTTGTATGCCGCTCCTGGTTGGCGAGCAGAGGTTGCGACGAACACAAACTCAGGCTGTGACAGAGGGCACCCCAGTTCTGCTCACATTGTATCCGCACACTTCTGCTAATGGCCTCCTTCACTTCTTCACCGCAGGCTAGTAAGATGTTTACTAGTTCCACATAGGGTCTGAGAGAGGGAGAGAGAGTGAGAGACAGAAGATATTTGCACATCTAGGAACATGTTGCACATATACATGGAATAGTGCATATTTTGGACCTGTTCAAATTTTGGGATGTCTGGCCAAACCCTGAAACTGTAAATCAATTTGCCAAAAAAATAAAATGAGAGAAGAAAGCCAATGCACTAGATTATGTCACTGTCCGGATGACTCTACAAAGAGTCCTCTGATCTAAACTCTCCCATTATGCAATCCTTTGCACAAACAGAAGGCTGAGAGGCAGAATTTTGCTCTTGTCTAGTTAAACTTAGATGCTGAAGAGTAGATTCTGTCAGTAACTTTGAACAAGCACTCACCCTTTTGGGAGCAAGTCTTGAAAGTGGATCATCTCCACAATGACATTAACGTTGTCCTTAGCCGCGGCACACAAGTTGTGCTTTGTGTAGCATTCCCGCTGAAGCTGGAACACCATATCTTTTATGGCCAGGCACTTTCGACTGATGCAGCTAAATTTATGCCTTAGGCCATGGGCCATGCATTTCAGTGCATCTTTGATAAAAGACTTTCCCTGCAAACAAACAAAGCAAATTTTTTAATCGCTTTAAATATGCAACAGATTTTTGCAAAAGAAACAAGTTTGTAACACACCTGCCAGCCTACATAAAGAATTCTCAAGCAGAAAGGATCAAGCATCTGCTGGGATAACAAGAACCAGTGCAATTCCTGCATTGCGGATTAAAGTTCATTTATGGTTCAAACCCCCCCCCGTTATGCAGAGCAGGCTGTTTCTTTAGATTATGTTCCATGCTGTAGGTTTGCCGCCCGAATCCACCTGTAGCTCGTGAAACTAAAGCCGCGGCAAAGACCACCTGGGGGTGGGTGGCAGGTGTGGGGGTAATGACCTTTGCGAGAAAGGGGGACTGAGCACTTGGGGACCAAGAGATGTTTCATTACCTGGGAGTCAAACTTTCCGGCATTGTGTAAGAAGGTCAGGCAGATTTCCTGCAGTCCCCGGATTTCACACGAGTTGTTCTCGAAACACTCAAACACTCCACAGCCCACATCTCCGGCATTTACAAGACAGTGCTGGATCTCAGCTAAGACGGCAAGAAAGCAAGAATTTAAATTATCTGTACATTTAAAATGCAGAAATCCCATTTCTTTGAGCTTACACAACTTCACTTGTAGACACATTTAAGATACAATTACTTGGTAAATTGGCTTGATGCATTTGAGAAGAAATAAAACTTAACGTCACAAAGAGATTACCTTTCACCTTGTGTGCTTGAAAGAAGATCACTTAACAGTGCCTATTTTAGAGTTTTTTTTCTTAACTGAAAACACAAGAACTGTATTTAGCGGACAGATTTAGCAGAGAGAGAGAGAGCGCGCAGCTGAGGTAATTAAGGTATGCTATTAAAGTCAAACTGGGAAGCATCTGGCACTAAGTGCATGTGCTGTGGAAAAGCAAGGTTAATTGTATACAGGGCTGGATAAAATGTTTTTATTTATGTCACGTCAGAGAAAAAATGTAGAAGAAACTTGCTGACGTTGCAAAAGAAAAGGTAGCTAGGATGTCAAAGCAGGACTGACATACTCAAGTGCAGGTAACCAGCTAAAGAAACAACCTCATGCAGAATCCAGCAGAAGTGTCTCAGAGACATTTCACCATCCAGGATATTTTC
>JAOTRA010000008.1:678895-688940 GCA_026260255.1 Pseudolaguvia tuberculata | reverse complement strand
CAGGGTAGGGTGGAGAAGAATGATCCGCTGTGGCGACCCCTAACGGGAGCAGCCGAAAGGAGAAGAAGAAGAAGAATGTTAAATATTTTTGTTCGGGTTTGACATTCAGCGACAGCTGATTTCTTGCATAAATTGATAAATTTTAACACTAAACATGGACAATAGAATGAAACAAGTAGGTACTTTGGCAATTTGTGTATTAACATATTGGGTCCATCACCTCTGGCGCTTCTGTCTAGAAAAGACCTTTTTGTAAATGTGCATGGTGTGCACTAGCTGATAGAACTGTTCTCCAAGCAAAAAAATAAAGAATTTGGTAAATTGTACTAAATAAAAATAAGCTACTAAACCTACTAAACACCCGAAATTTAAATGAAAGTGTAAGTCTTTGTAAGCTTACTGATGATTACAGTTTCTTCCAAACCTTTACGAATCTGCCTGCAGGTCAGTAAAATGATTAAAACCACAGTGGCAATAGATAGGAATCAAACCTAAATGTGGAATTTAAGTATTTCAAGGCATAATCCTCCTGCAACTGTTCCTCACTTTCCAACTGGCTTTTCACATATATCGACATTTTGCATTCCTTACTTTACATCGAGACCGAAGTTGATATTAATGGTTGCATTTTGCTGACTGCAGGACTGCCTCTAGCTACATAACTCAGCTCATGTGTGGTAAAACAGTAGGCTGAAAGCTGTTTTACAGCTCTGCGCCCAAAAGATAGTGGCTGATTCCAACCCTGTCTTTATGCTTAGCATAGAAACAGCCAAGTGTGGATTTGACTGAGTAGATAATGGCAGTGGAGAAAAGAAAAAAGAGAAGAGAGCATTTGCTGGACAGAAATCTAAATTTACGGCCTTACTGTATGTCAGTATAGACTGGAGAGTATAAATCTGGGAGAGAAAGAGAAAGAGAAAGTAAGCAAACACAGTATAAGCCTGAATATTGTTAAAGCAAGCACCATTACACAAGTAAAGGCATTATGCAGCATTATCCACAAATTTAGATGATGTTATGTTGTAGCAGTAAATAATGTTAAACTGTTTGGAAAACTCAAGATTCAACAATGTTCATTTATCAAGATTACATAATAGGCTCATAACCTAGAAACCATAACAAACTACAAAACATATCAGAACGCTTTATGCTTCTTGACATTGGTCCATATCCTGATTCAGCAGTTGCCAATTGTTCTCCAATTGCCAGATGTTCACTCCGCCATGGGTTTACTATTCATAGCACAGTAAGGTTATTATTATTATTATTATTATTATTATTATTATTATTATTATTATTATTATTATTTATTCATCTTCTTGCCCGCTTATTCCCGAATCCGGGGTCACAGGGTTCTGCTGCATCTATCCCAGCACACATAGGGCGAGAGACGGTGGTACACCCTGGACGGGTCGCCAGTCCATCTCAGGGAAACACATAGACAAACAACCATTCACATACACATTCACTCCTATGGGCAATTTACAATTACCAATCCACCTAATCTACATGTTTTTGGACTGTTGGAGGAAACCGGAGTACCCGGAGGAAACCTATGAAAGATCCCAGCCCTAGATTCGAACACGGGACCTTCTTGTTTAGAGGTGACTGTGCTATCCACTACGCGTTTCCCTATTATGATTATTATTACTGTTATTATTATTATTAAGAATAATAATAATAATAATAATAATAAGCATATCAATAAGCATAATAATAAGCATAATAATAAATATTCACAGTGTGTATATTTTGTGTGCCTTGATAATTAATACTTATTGATTATTTTTTAACAAGGAACCAATGGTAAAAGGTAACAAATTACATTTACTAATGTTTTTAGTGTACTTCTATTATTTAAAGTAGCTTTTAAAATGTGTATTTTTACATTTACTGAAGTATGTTTTGAAATGAATTATATTTTAAATCTTCCCCCTTACTGAGTAAAAATATAATAAAAGAGAGGGAAGAAACAGCATTTCAATGCATTTTTGCAATTGTTGCTATGTTCTGGCAAACCATCCAAAGTTTTGCACACCGCTGATTCTGAGAGTGTGAGAAATATGAAACGCAGCTCAACAGAAACTTCATCAGGCCATCTGTAGGCAGAAAATTCATTGCTTATGCATGGAGAACTGACAATCTTTCCTACTAGCCTGGACAAAGGGTGAAGCTGTCAACCAGAGGCATCTGGCTAAAGTTCTTCTGTCCCCAGTCGATCGGACCCTTCAAGATGTGGTATCCTAGTGGTTAAGGTGTTGGACTAATACCAGAAAGATTGGGGTTTGAATCCCACCTTCACCAAGCAACCACTGTGGGCCCTTGAGCAAGGCTCTTAACCCGCAATTGCTCAGTTGTAAAAAAAGACCAAATGTAAGTCGCTCTGGATAAGAGCGTCTGCCAAATGCCAAACTATAACTGTAACTGTAAGGTCATTAGACAGATCAGCCCTAATTATCACCATATAATTTCTTCACCCATCTCTTATTGCACCTAAACAGTGTAAGAATCATCAGAAGATAGCGTACCATCATGACGCATCTAAACTTATCTAAACTTAATAATCCGCTTCAAATAATGCGTCATCGCCCCGTTGACCAAATCCGGGACGAAGATGTTAATCCGATTCCTCACATGAACCCCTACCTCCCAAAGGATGCCTCCTGGCATTCCCTAGGACAATGTCCTAGGAACCAAAACCTGTCAAAACATGACAAAATAAACAAACATACTGATAACCGACGAGTACCAACACAAGACAAACCTGGAAAACAGAGAGCAGGCGCACCTGAAAAACAGAGAGAAGGTGGACCTGAAAAACTGACAAAGTGGTCACAGGAGCACCAACAAAGTGTGCACAGGAGCAGGCAGACCTGAAAAACCAAAAAAGTGCGCACAGAAGCAGGCAGGCTTGGAAAACCGAAAAAACACGCACAGGAGCAGGCAGGCCTGGAGAACAGACAGGAAGCGAACGTACACAGATACAGACAGGAAGTAAGCGTGCACAGGTGCAGCTAGGAAGCGAGCGAGCACAGAGACAGGAAGTGAAAATGGAGATAAGTTTGGGTACCAAGTAGCAACTGAACTACAGCGAAAAAGCAGAACAATCTGAAACAGACAATGGAACGTAAATAAACCCGGAGATGAACAATGCAGCGAAAATAAGGAAAACTGGAAGGGATACAGACGAACAAATAACACTGTGTGAAATTAAAAAGACACTGGAGAAAACAAAAACAGTGGAGGAGGAGAGAGAACCTTACCAAATACAGACAGAGTAACAAGAAGAACTGAAACACACTAAACCTGAAACTAACAGGAGAGAAGACTGAAACAGAAGTGGAACGGTAGCATAGACACGGTATAAACTGAGACAAACAGAAGAACATAAGGACCTGAAACAGGAAAGGAAACAATCTATGGCAGGAGCAAAAACAGGTAATAATGCAAAGATTTAGGACTGAAACATGGTGAAGACATAAGCAAAGAGCGAAACTGAGCCAAACTGGAACAGGAGAAGGAGCAGAGGCACATAGGAATGAGGAGAAACAGGGAGATTGACAAATCACAGGGAGATAGATAGAAATGCTAGGAATTATAGCGGCAGAAGCATATTAAGGAACTGTGAGGACAGGAACTGGACAAGATCCAGGACAGGAACTTTAACAGGGCTAGCGTGACAACAAGAGAGAACCCACAAAGACTAATAGTCTACACATAAACAGAAACAAGGTGAAGCAGAGATCAAACCAGCAGCAAACACAAGAACAAGAAACAGTACCGAGAAGATCAGCAAACCAATACAGAGCGAGAGATAAGCACATAGAATTACAGCTGGAGGGACCAGGTCCATGTATATTCTCAAATTTGCATATAAACAGGGAATCTACCACGTGTAAAGTCTCTAGTTGAGAGTGAGAGAGACAATCCGAAGTCTGGAATAAAGGGTGGTCTAGCAACACCAGTTAGTAATGCCAGTGCTCAGGAGTATCGCAAATAGTATTTCACTGAAAAAGAAATAGATTCCTCATGCAAAACAGGTACATCAGAAGACTCAGCAGGCATGTAAGGAACACTATATTCCTCAGAACAGTCCAGAACATCAATATAATGCACAGGATCAGGTCTGGGCTTATCTATGAATGTGTTCGAGGGCTCAGTACAATCCACTAAATCAGAAACCATAGAATCCACAAGCTCAACTCAACTGGTACCCCTTTAGGGTTATCAGGGACAGTTGGAGACCCCATATTATTAACAAAATCAGAGTATTCCAAGGGGTCTCTGAAACGCACACATAAGCCACAGACGAAGCAGGGGCGGCAAGGTTCAACGCTGATGGAGCTGGGGCGATGTGGATCACTGCTGACGGATCTGGGGCAATGTGGGTCACCACTAATAAGGCAGGAGGTGCCACAGATGAGGCAGGAGGCACCACAGACGAAGGCAACAGGGGGTGTGGATGGGGAGTGACCAGTCTGAGGTCGAGTTAATCAAGCAACCCTAATTAAACATAGCTAACGGTTTACTACATGAGACCACACCTGGGGTCTTCACACAGTGATAGCCTCATGCACCTCAATAGCACCACTGTAGTATTCCGCACTGATGTAATCCTCAGGAGAACTGGACCCACTCAACCTCTTAGCCTTCACCAGGTTGTGTTTATTCACAGCTGGTCCAGAAAATAATCCATATTGGTGCAGAGTTGTGGATTGTTGTCCCATGCATCAGCTACTGCACATAAACGATCTGTGGGAAAATCTTATGTGCATTGAAAAGTGGAGTGCACTTCAGTTGATGGCGTGGGTACCGCATGCTCTAGCGTGTCTGGATGAGCACGTTGAGACTGAAGCGCTTTTACTTGAATTTGGAGTGCAGCTGTGAGTTGGTTAATAACCATTGCGGAGATCTGTGCATGTCCCGCTGGATCCATATGTAGCGGATTATTCTGTAATGATTGGTAGATAGCCAAATCCGAGACAAAGACGCTAAACTAGTGGGAGGGGGTGTAGTCAGATTCCTAATGTATGTGGTTAAGGAGACATTTTTGACAAAAAATAATAAAGTTCTGCTTCCTTTTTGATTGTGTTACAACCAGAGCAACACAGAAAAGTATTTTTAAAACTCATCACTGAACAAGTCTGTGTGGTACATTAGAGCACAAAACAATATATAAAAATATAGAATATAGAATCCCACACATTGTCTAAATAGCAAATGTAATGTGTAATAAAATCCTTTACATTTCATGCATGTTGCCCTTTTTTATTACCTGTATTGAGGATCTTGTAAAAATATTGGAATGTGCTGGATCAGGTGCTATTTCACAAAGCCATTTGAATGTAAAAAGTGGAAGCCACGCTGGTGAAACAGTGAAACTTTAATTTATTACAGTTACAGGTAATCAGTTAACAGATACTCTTGTCCAGAGCGACGTACAAACAGTACTTATAGTTACATCCTAGAACATTTTAATATATGTGTTTGTGTCAAGTGCAAGGTGTTTAGTGAAGAGGTTTGTCTTCAGATGTCTCTTGAAGACATTCAGTGACTCTACTGTTCTGACATTGATGGAAGGTTCATTCCACCATCTTGGTGCCAGAACAGAAAAAAGTCTTGAGGCAGACCAGCTTTGAGACCTAGGAGGTGGAACAAGACGTGCAGTGCTGGGGATATAAGGGAGCGTGATGCTATGCGCAGAGTGATGATTGTTTGGAGGTAGGGCGGTGCAGTGGTGTTCTTGGCTTTGTAGAAGGTCCCTTCTTTGTAGTTTTAGGCTGATCACTGACTTTTCTCAGGATCATTGATACTCCACAAGGTGAGAAGCCCCAGCCGAGGGAGATTGACAGTCATTTAAATTTTTTCATTATATAATAATTGTACCAAAAGTTGTTGCTTATTGTTCTGTACCCTGTCCCAGGTCTACAGTTTTGTCCCTTGTATCCTTAGACAGCTCTTTGGTTTTGCTCATAGTGGAGAGGTTGAAGTCTGAGCATGTGGACATGTGTATTTTATACAAGTTCAAACAGGTGCAATTGATGCAGGTAATGTGTGGAGTACGGAGAGGCTTCTTAAAGACATACTAACAGATCTGTGCGAGACAAAATTCCTGCTGATTGTTAGGTGATCAAATACTTATTTCATGCAATAAAATTGAAATTAATTATTTAAAAACCTTAAAAATCTTTAAACTTGATTGTTTAATCACAGTTGGAGTGCTTTCGTATGTGTGTGTCTCTATCTCCGTATTTCTCCGCCATAAAATTACATTCAGAGGTCGTAACATTTAATGGGGGCTCGTCCGGGATAAGTCCCAGATAAAAATTGTGACAGTTTTGTGTGTGCTGCACTGTAAACCCGAATGTTGTAACTAATTAATTAAATTAACATATTAACATGTTAAAAGCTTACCATGCCAGAGAGAGTCCATCAGAAAAGGTTTCGGAGCAGACTGCAGTACCCGCTGTCTCTCCTATTGCTGTCACCATGGGGCTCCTCTCTTCTCCTGGTGTGCTGACGAGGATGGTGTGGTACTCCATAATGCTTGTCAGCAGTGCGCATGTAAGGTGGCGGACTGGGCTCCACCCCTCGCGCGGCGTCAGTGGAAGAGGCTCTGCCCCCACGCAGCGTCAACGGACGAGGCTCCCCCCCCCCACGCAGTGTCAGCTGTCAAAGCACCACATACATATTTGGCGTCGTCGTCCTGGCAAGGCGAGGCAAGGTTGCCAAGGCGATGACGTAATATTTAAGGTGACGCGCTGGTATGCACAGGTGTGGGTTATTGTAAGTGTATGGCGCTCCTGGATACTGTGGATCTTTTGGAGACTTTGGGACTCTCAGTGGATTTATCTATGTTTTAGTTCTCGTTTTGGTTTATTAGTGTCATCGTATGTCCCATTCGCCTTTGTGTCTTTGTGTTTGGTTTTGTTTTGTTTACCTTCGTGTTCACTGTATATATATCTGCATTCTCACCACTATTAATAAAGCATCACTCTTCATTGCATCATGGATCCGGCTCTCTGCTCCGCACTCACAGTAGCGTTACAGCGCAAGGTTAGCAAATTCAAAGATGTTAAAAGATCCAAATTTGTTTCTTCACCATTTGACTACTGATCAGACGGCAGGCATTGATAAATTCATTTCTGACTTTAACTGTCTTTTCAGTGATTTTCCTAACCTCACGAATGTGTTGCAGCATGACATTAAGGTAAATGGTGCTCGTCCAATTAAGCAGCATCTGTATCATGCAAACATAAAAGATCAATAATGCGTCAGGAAGTAGACTGTTTACTGGAGAATGATCTAACCAAACATAGTTATAGCCCCTTGAGTTCCCCTTGTTTGCTTGTTCCTAAATCAGACGGCACATTTAGATTTTGTACGGATTTTGTACCCCCGCCTCTTGCCCTATGTGTGCTGGGATAAGCGCAGCAGACCCCTGTGACCCCAAATTTGGGAATAAGTGTGTAAGAAGAGCTGAGATGAACTGGCAACCCATTCAGGGTGTACCCCCGCCTCTCGCCCCATGTGTGCCAGGATAGGCGCATTTGTGACCCCGAATTCAGGAATAAGCGGGTAAGAATATGAATGAATGAGTGAATGAATGAATGAATGAATGTGAGTTTGTTGCCCACGCTAATTTAATGTTCAATTTGTCAAAGTGTGAATTTGGCCAAACATCAATCTTTATCTTGGTAAAGAAGTAATGACCCACTTGTAGAGGCCAAAGTCACTGCAATTTTGGAGTTCTCAGTGCCTACAGGTCGCCGGGAGTTGAGACAATTCTTGGGTATGGCTACCTATTATCGTGGTTTTTGTAGAAATGTCTCTACTATTGTCAGCCCTCTCACTGCATTGCTTAGCTCGTCAAAGTCGTTTTATTGGAAAGTTGAGTGTGAGTATGCATTTGATTGTGTGAAAATTCTTTTGTGTTATGCACCGGTGCATTCGGCTCCAGACTTCAATAAGGAGTTTAAACTTGAAGCCGGGCGGCGCGGTGTTGTAGGGTCCTGGGTTCGAATCCCAAGTTGAGGAGGAATACACTGCAAAGTTGGGATCTGTATCCACTTAACCAGCTTTACGCCGACCTCAAGTTCAGTAGGGCAGAAAAATATGGGATACATGATTAAAACGAAGTTGCACTGCACCATTAAGCACATTTCAGAAGACACTGCATGGAGAGGGCAACTTGTGGTGGATGGAGCTGGACCCGGTGCGCAAGGTTTCTCTGGACTGGCAGCAAATATATCGTTAGGGCACCCACAGTAAAAACACAGACTCAGTTTCTCCTCCTCAGGGAGTTTCAAAGACCCGACTTGCACTGTTCATACTCTGGGCCAGGGGTTTGTGCGGCTGATAGTGTGGCATTAGCAGACAGATGAACAGAGGTAGGCTTTTGCGTATGAGGTTATCCAAGCAAATGGCATGTGAAACAAACGCATTGAAGGAATCAGATTCTCCTTGCTAGACCATTTCTACTTGCAAATACACAGTAAGTCCTTCTTTAAACAAAGCCTTTAACACAGTTTCATTCATGTCACTCTGAGCCCCGAGAACCGGAAACTCAAGCACGTATTCAGCGCCATTACGTCTCCCTTAACAAAGCCATAGCAACTGAGTGGCAACATCAAACCCCCCTACTGGATATTGAAATACCTTATGAAGCTTTTGGATGAAATGAGTGGCAGAAGTGCTGAAAAGTAGGTCTGTGTCTAGGACAACTGACGCCCAGTACAGAGCTTTTCCTGATAACAATGATGGCATGCATGCACACTTCGGTGTTTTAGAGGGAAATGACTGTGGTTGGTGCTCAAAAACAATTTGACACTGACGGATAAAAGTTCATCAAAATTCAGGCAAAGAGTCCTTGTGTGGTAAGGGAACTAGACACATTACACCATCAGTTCACTCTGACACTGTTTCAGAGAATAAGCAAGTATAAAAAAACACGAATGAATGATTAAATATTCAGTCAAATGTATTGATACTTTTCAGTAAACATCTGCAATTCTAATCTATTGAAATGTAACACAAAATAGAAAAAGGGGTGTCAGTTTAAATTTCTAATATATTAATGACTATTTATTTATATCAGGCTTAGAATAAGAGCTATCAGAAATTATTGAGACACCCCAACAGAAGGCAGCAGATTGCCATCATTAGGGAAAATCTTTTTTAGATCTTACCACCCACTGATTAATGTCCTTATATTTACTATCTATAGATGATCCTGTTTGTAGACAGTGACTATGACTGATACCGAAACGTTTTCTCTATCATTTCTAATTCCAACTTGAAAGTCAGTTTTAGACTGCTAGCTCCTGTAGAAGTGGAAATGGCAGTTGCTAATGATCCATAAAGACAGTGGAACAAATGGAGCACAGTGTAAAACCTAATTTGGGCTCCTAAATCATCAGTGCTCTGTGTGACAGGCCTGCCGTATGTTAGCCAACACTCGAAAATCACGAATGTACTGCCAGGGATGAAAGCATTCAACCCATCTGGCCAAGCTTAACACTGGCATGACGCCAGCAACGTTTGGAGCAATGGCATGCAGCAGCACTCAGACCAGACTGGGTATATAGAATTCAGGACATGTGGGCAAACTGAGTAAAAGACATAGGTATGTCACAAGCATAATCTGGCTGTGAATTCAAGGCTATTCACAGAGATACAGGCATTTAAACACTTAATTCAATTAAATTTGTGATGGTCCCTGTTAAGGACTGGCGACCGGTCCAGGGTGTAACCCCGCCTATCACCCTATGTGTGCTGGGATAGACACCAGCAGACGCCCGTGACCCAGAGTTAGGGGATAAGTGGCCAAGAAGATGAATGAATGAATGAATGAATGAATGAATGAATGAAATTGGAATAGGATCTCATGTAACGACCCAATTAGACCATATCATGTGCTGCCATGTACAGTTGAGTGTTCCAAATTTATGTTCTCTAATGCATAAATATGGCGGCGCGGTGGCGGAGTGGATAGCACAGGCGCCTCACAACAAGAAGGTCCCAGGTTCGAATCCCGGCCGGGATC
>JAOTRA010000008.1:645617-668575 GCA_026260255.1 Pseudolaguvia tuberculata | reverse complement strand
CGGGTAAGAAGATAAATGAATGAATGAATGAATGAATGAATGAATGAATGAATGAATGAATGAATGAATGAATGAATATGCAGCTTAAACGTAAAGTATATTTGACTTTTTATATTGTTTAATATACTATTTCAGTGTTGACAAAAAAGAGAAAGAAAACATTAATCTTTATGTGAGACAAAGTGGGGGTATGTTTGTTCAATTTGCTATTTAACTTTAGTTAGTAAAGAAGTAGTGTTAAATAGCTTTTTCCTGGTTTTTGCATTAAAACATGATATAAAAGATGCTGAGAAATTGTAGCTTAGTGGATGAGTGTGTAATCAGTTTCTAAACTACCAAGCTGCCACTGCTTGGCCTCTGTGTAAGGCCCTTAACCCTTAAACATTTAGTTGAACAAAATTAAAAATAAATAAATAAATAAATCTTAGCTATGTTAGATTGTTAGATAATGTGAAGTGCATATTTAGATACTGAATAGTTCCAGTTTAAATTTTTTTATTTGTCTACTTGATTTGTAGTTTTTGGTCATGTGTACAGTTTATGTGAAGTTTGTGCAGGACAGTTTTGTAGCCATTTTGGTGCTGGAGGTAGGCATGTTTGGAGTCCTTTTAGCTGCTTGGATCACTGTTGTATGAATAATGGCTACTTAAGAAAAAAGTCATCATCTTACCTGCTTATTCCCTAATTTGGGGTCATGGGGGTCTGCTGGTGCCGATCCCAGCGCACATAGTTCGAAAGGCGGGGGGTAAACTCTGGACAGGTCGCCAGTCCATCTCAGGGCAACACATAGACAAACAAACACTGACACACACATTCACTCCTAAGGACAATTTTTAGAATCACCATTCGACATAATCTGCATGTTTTTGGATCGCGGGAGGAAACCAGAGTACCCGGGGAAAACCCACGCAAGTGCAGGCAGAACATGCAAACTCCACACAGAAAGATCCCTGACCCCGGGAATTGAACCAGGGACATTCTTATTGTGAGGAAACTATGCTAACCACTACGCAACTGCGACACTCAAGTTATTATTTAATATGTAAATAAAACAGACTTGAAAATAAAAATAAATAAACAGTGCAAACTATACCTATTCCCCCCTTTTTAGTGTGAATAGGAAAATAAAACAACATGTCTTTAGGATCCTGGGCTTTGAAACCAGTACCAATACAAACCATAAGTGCTTGCTCAATGGCAATATTTTAGGTAGCTCCCAAAGTCCCTGACACACATGCGGTGATGTAACACTAGAAATTTGTGATGAAGTATTTGCCTGTTGCAGGCTGAGAAGTCTATTTATAATTTATTCCTCTGCTCCAAGAAGCATTCCATGTTTTGATGGTGGCTTTTTATAGTTCACTTGTATAAGCTTCTGTCACTTTATGCTAATGGTTTTGGAAATGCTTCTTGCATGGTTGCCATTTAATAAACTAACAGAACTCCTGTTTTAAAATAGTGCCTTAAATGAGTCAATACCTTAACAATCTAGCATCTAATAAATGTTGGAATGAGCAGTCCTCATCTTCCTCAGCTTTTAGCAGATTTTTCTGACATTGTCCACATCATCAGGTTGGATGCTGAAATTTAAATTGCTTTGTGCTCCAAAACTACACTGTTTCTTAATTTAACATGACCATGCATAATTCAAAAACAGGCTATTTTGAAAAACTAACTGGTGGCTTTTATGAAACTGCTGTGTTTTTGTCGAAACAGTATTTCTCAGTGCAATCGGGGCAGACTGGACATCTGGTAGACAGAGCATTTTCCCGCTGGGCTGATGTACTTTTTGGGCAGATACATCTCATAATATTGTGTCTTATTAGCCCATAAAACTCATATCAGCCTATTCTTATTTTCTAACTTAGTGTTTTGCTGTGTTCATTGTTCCTGTGTAATGTATTTGTCAAAAAAAGAGACATTTAAATCAGCAGCACACTAGTTCTTTTCTTGATTAATATTGGGCTTACCCAACCACATCCTTAAACAACTCCTGTTTTGGGCTCTCGGTGAATCTGCAACATCTGTGTATGTCTTTCAAAATATTCAAAAAGAGGAAAGGCAAAAGAGGCCCAAAGAAAGAGACAGTACAAGTGCAATGGGATAGGTTGGGTAGAATTTGTGATTTTATGATCTGGTCCAAAATTCCAGGGATCGATTGTTTTTGTCCTCGGTCAACAAATGTTTATAGCATAGCCTTGTATAACACACTTTCTCACATGACCATCTTGAGGTTCAACCCTGTTTTAAAGAGTGTATATGAATCCAGATTTCCAAAGATTAAGGAATGCTTTTGGGTTGCACTCTGATCTTTTACCTGTTCTACCATTACACACAGATGAATGCCATTCATTTTTACAATCATTACATCATGCAAACTCTTGTCTTTTCTCTGCCATTGCAAGTTATCTCTTTTTCCCCACTCTTAAAAAAAACTGCTAAACGTGTCAAATAAAGAATCTCTCATGCTTGGCAGGTCTGGCATCATAATTCAATTAGTATTCTATGGTTTTAATATTTAAGAAATGTAGGAATGCACACTAGTCGTAATCAATTTAGAATTTATGCATATATAATCAATTAGATTTGAATATGTAGATATATGGTTTTGTTTTAGTAATAAGTGGATAGTCTTTTGTGTAAAGTTATTTGGTTTACCAAAGGTATGGGGAAAAGACGACTGTATTCATTTTGCCCCCTGGTGGCTGCCATCAAATAATTCCCTTTATGCTGTTTTACCCCTTTATTGGTCTTTTAAGTTTGTTGCTTGCCTTTTTTTCTTTTCAAACAATAAGTAAATGTTATTACCAAAATGCAATACTTTGTTTATTTCAACTGCTGTGTTCTGTGGTGATGATAAAGTTCACAAGTGCAAATGCTAAATTTTTCCTCAAAATTTACACTTAAACTTTACATAAAACCTATTAAGTTTGTACTTTTTGGAGACAAACCAAAAGCCATCCTACAGCCACCATGAACTACTCTTAACCACAGTCAAATATGTGAATTTGAATTCCTAACCCTTTTTTGGACAGAACTTGATGATACAGATTGGTATGTGGTTCACTGCGCTAAGTTTACATATTTTCCAGGAGAGAAAAAAAGGAAATGAAAAAAATGATTCAACAAGGATTATGTATGATCTGTCCATGGCTTTGAATCTATTATGGTCTACAATAACATAATATAATCAGAGACTAATGCAATGGAAATATTTTAGCCATGCTAATAGCTTTCTAGCTAACTTATCTAATACAATATATTAATGTTAAGGTTTAAAGATTCCAATATGACCTTGTGAGCAAATAGTCTTTTAGTTAGCTAATAAGGTGGTAGTTAGCTAGCAAGACAGATGTTTGCAAATGTTACTATCAGGATTAAAAACAAAATCAAGAATTTGTTGATATACTATACTGCCAAAAGTTTGCGGTCACTTGACTATCAGTATGTGGTTCCTCTCAAAAATATTGCTACAAATTTGGAAGCCCCCAAATTTGCTTATTGTTAAAATAGCTTATTGTTTTTCTTGTTTAGTTTTGTGTTGTCATATAGAAGATATAGACACTGTTTCAGTAGGACAATGCCACGGTGCAAAAAAAGCCCCTGTGTTCCTGGACAAGGTCTGTTATGATTGGAGATGAAAAATGAGTTCTGCCTCACAACAAGAAGATCCCGGGTTCGATTTCCGGACTGGCGTGGATTTCCACCAGGTACTCTGGTTTCCTCCAACAGTCCAAAAACATGCAGATTAGGTCGATTGGTGATTCTAATTGTCCATAGGAGTGAATGTGTGTGTGAGTGTGTCTGTGCGTTGCCCTGTGATGTACTGGCGAACTGTCCAGAGTGTACCCCTGCCTCTCCCCCTTTGTAAGCTGGAATAGGCACCAGACCCCGGATTAGGGAATAAGCGGGTAACAAGATAAATGAAAGAATGAACTATGATGCTAAAATAGAATTATAATAATATGGTGCATCAGCAAATATGTTGCTGATGCACCTGTCTTTAAAATCACAGCTTTATCTGAGTTATATGGTTGGTTAACCGTAGAGACGTTCAAGCTCAAGTAGTTGATATGATAGTCATGATATGGCTTTGACTTCTTCATCGACCATGTTCCTAAGGCTGATCTGGATCAGTCCCATAACATCACGCCAGAACCTCTTACCGCGGTTATATCCATTCCCACGCATTTCCCATGCTACCTCACACTAGCCAGTGAGGTTTACCACAGCTTCATGTCCCTCCATTTCTGGGCCACGGGGGCTGCTGCTCATTCAAGTTCATTAATATTACTCTTTGAAGAATGTTCACCTGTTTCTGTCTACATATCATCTTATACTTTTCTTGACATAAAAGGTAATAATGAATTATATTAAAGACGTTTTTACAATTGGTTGTAAACCAAGTTAGTTCCAGGTACTGAATCTATGATCATTTTAAATAAGACTTACAGGATTGTGTCACGCCCTGCTCGGTGATGAGCGTCTCCGGTGCGCTGCCGGTGTGCACAAGCTCGGCTATGCTTTAGCGGTCCCGTGGATGCCTTAGCGCGCGTGTAGCTGAGTCTCGTTGCCGAGCGCTGATTGCACACTCTTCATAAGCCGGCAGCATTTCTAGTAGGGTTGTTGGATCATTGGCCTTTCTGCCCTTTTTTCTCATACCCTTTTTTCTCATACCCTTTTTCCCCGCTTTTGTATTTTTTCAAGTATGTTCTAGTCTCGTCTCGTCTCGTGTAATCAAGTCTGGTAAATCTGAATCTGGAGCTTTTGTTCTTGTTTCTTTGATTTTGTTTTATTATTATTATTATTATTATTATTATTATTATTATTAATAAGAGTAAATGGACTGCTTTACACCGACAATCCTGCATTTGGGTGCACTCTTTATCCCCAATCCAAGTCCCCCCTCCCGTTCTGACAGATAGCTTTCTTTTGAAAGATACATTGATTGTTTGATTAATTTACACACTCCATAATTATTTATTCATTCATTCATCTTCCTATCTGCTTATTCCTTAATTCGGGGGTCACGGGTGCCTGCTGTGAGGCGGGAGTACACCTTGGACAGGTTGCCAGTCCATCACAGGGCAGACATTCACACCTATGGACAATTTTAGAATCACTAATCAACCTAATCTGCATGTTTCTGGAGGAAACTGGAGTACACGGAGGAAACCCACACAAGCGCGGAGAAAACATGCAATCACCGTGCAGAAATATCCCCGGGAATCGAACTTGGGACCTTCTTGTTGTGAGGCGACCGTGCAAGCCACTATGCCACCGCACCGGCCTTTCATTATTTACAATGGTGTGAAACAGTGTTGGAAGGAGAATTTGTTTGTGACCTCAAGCTGAAACAAACTTGGGTTCTGCAGCAGGACAATATCCCAAAACACACCAGCAAGTGTACCTCTGAATGGCTGAAGAAAAACAAAATGAAGACTTTGGAGTGGCCTAGTCAAAGTCCTGACCTGAATCCTATTGAGATGCTGTGGCATGACCTTGGGCAGTTCATGCTCGAAAACCCTCAAATGTGGCTAAATTACAACAATTCTGCAGAGATGAGTGGACCAAAATTCCGTAACAGACTCATTGCAAGTTATCGCAAACGCTTGATTGCAGTAGTTACTGCTAAGGGTGGCCCAAATAGTTAGTACGTTAAGGGCGCAAAAACTTTCTCACACAGAGCCATGAAGTTTTGGATTTTGTTTTCCCTTAATAATAAAAACCTTAGAAAATTGTAATTAAAAATTGTAAGTAAAGTTATATCAGTAAGTATGTTGTACAGTGTTGTCTTAACAAAAAGCAAACGGGCAGGTGCGCGGTAGCAGCAAGCTATGTAGCCGATAGAAATGGAGAGATTGCGGATGCAGGTGGAAACATGGCCTTTATACCTGTCTTTTCACCTGAATTCCCTGTCCAAGTCTTTAAAGTTTTGATTGCTTTGAAGTCTGGCCTAAAAAACCTGTTTAAAAAGCCTTCTAGGGACAGCTAGCTGCATTTCAATCTCAAGCGGCCACTCCACAAGTCTCATTAAACACAGGATTAACTTTAATTTTAGAAATTTAAAGTTAAACTTTAAAGGCTATGTTCAAGGATGGGCTTAATGCATGCTTGAAGGCTGAGCTCTTTTGCAAGAGGACCAAGGTACCTTTTCCAACTTTGCAGAGAGGACAAGGTACCTTTTCCAAGTTTGTTGCCAGAGCCATCTTGATAATCTGCTACAGAATAACCCCATTGAAACTACTCTTGTTGCACTTACTTCAGCTTCGAAATGTCCTCTGTCTTCTCATATCAGTGCCTGCAATAGTAATTTGCAATCTTATGCAAATAGAAACAACTAAGCTTGCCCATCAGGAACGTCAGAGGTGACAGCAACAGAATCTTTGCTATTACTATGATGGTTCCACTCATCGATGTGCAAGGTGTCATTTGATCTGCATTTTCTAGCATGTGTCTCACGGTATCTGGCCATCTCTATCTCAATCATGCCTCATGTCTGTTCTCATCTCTACTCAACTCCATTTCCGTTTTGAATTTGATTGACAAGTACCTAATTTCAAGATGCACATTAATTACTGTACCCTTTATACCCACACTACAAATTACAGGTATTGATGGACAACCCATTAGTCAAGTATTACCTGACGTACTGCATGTATTACCACGAGGGTCAAAGACCTCCACAATACATATATAATGGGTCCTATTGTTTATCCTCCTTTTTTTGCATGAGCGGATTTCTCAAGATTTAAGTAAGTAAAATTCTTCATATAATTTTTTTGTGTTTATTACAATGTCTAGAACATAAACATATATGTAGAGTAGAACTAGGAGAATAAATATGATAAATTATTATTATTATAACTAGTACAATAATAATTATTATTATTATTGTACTAGTTACAATAATAAGTTCCTCCTCTTTTTCTCTGTGTTTGCCTTCAAGGAGCGGAAGTCCTCTATATCTGCTAGCCGATCAGTGCAGTGACTTGTAATGCCATCTGGTCCTGCTGCCTTGCTAGTATTCACTTTCCTGAATGCCCTCCATCATCTGTTAGCTTCTTGATAAATTCCACAACCGCTTCCGTATACATGGTGACATCATCAGAGCATCTCAGTCTGTGTCATCTAGGGCATCCACAATTGATTGGTTTGACCCTCTGCACTGCGACTTCTTGCTTTAGTGTTTGTAGCTGTTCTTAAAACAGAGTGTAGCAGTGGTCCAGTGTCCTTTCGCCTCCGGTGGGACAGGTGATGTGCTAATGGAAGGTCGGCAATGCATGCTTGAATTTGACACTTTTAAAATCCACCAACACTATGAGCGTGGTGTGCCGGTTCTGTGTCTGGTGTATGTTCAGTGTCTCATGCAAGTACCATATCACATGGTTTATGTCCGCTTGGGGTAAAATATGAATGTCACTGACTATGACCGAGTTGAATTTCCAAGGTAGATAAAAGGGGCGATGTTTGATGATCAGGAGTTCGAGATTCAGTGTACAGGAGTGTATAAGAGGAACAGTGCTCGTGCTATTGCACCAGTGGTTGTTCACCATCAGACACACTCCGCCTCTCCTTGTCTTTCCTCCATAGTTCTGTCAGTGTGGTACACCAAGAACGACTTAGCCAGCTGGATGGTGTGGTCTGGTACCGCTGGGTTCAGCCATGTCTTGGTGAGGCAGATAATCTTGCAGTCAAGAAAGTTTCTTTTGGAATCTGACCCTAGTCCTGAGGTTGTCAAGAGACTGGATGTTGGCTAACAGGATACTTGGTGAGTAAGGTGAGTGCATGCTCTCAGTCTTTTCTAAACTCAATAACCTCAAGGTCGGTCCTTTGTTGTTTTTTAAAATTACGCTTGGTCAACATGAGTCCAGGTTTAAAAACGGCAAAAGGTAAGTGCATTGTGCATCAATAGACATAAGAGTGGTTCTGTCATATGTAATGATGGCCATCTTACAAAAAGAAACCGGTATACCTATCTAAAAACACGAAAAATAAACAATAACAAGTAATGTTGGACGGAGCAGTCATAACAGCAGCCATATTTTATGACTGACTCACCACCAGAGGTCGCCATCGCCTGAGTACAAAAGTACTCTTTCCGGGTCAAAGGTTGATGGCACACTATTTAAATTGGCGTTGTGCTAAAGCACATTGCGAAATATTGTTTGTCTCCATGCAAGTTCCCAAGCGTTTTGTGTTTTGTATCGCTCTTATGGTTTTTGAGTCCCTCCTGTTTTTCGACTAAGTATTTCCTAAGTGTTTTTGGATTTGTTTGCCTTTTACACATCTGCCTTTTGTGTACCCATTACTGCATTACAGCTTTGCTTACAAACTGTGTTTAGTCTTTAATAAAGCTTCTTTATAAATTATGAATCTGTCTCAGCAATCCTCCTTACACCAACATTATCTTATTACTCATGACAAAAAAACTATGTTAACAACTCATGCATTTCTTATTGACAATCTTTGTTTCCTACAGAATTTACTACAATTTATCAATTCAATATATTATTTCAATATAGTTAATCCTATAATATGCTACAATAAGAACTGTCTTATTGAAGGAAATCTACATAAAACTATAGTATTTTAAGGGTTAGGGTTAAGGTTAGGGTTACGGTTAGGGTTAGGCTATATTGCCAAAACCTTGTACACAACTGACTATTAGAACCATGTGTCATTGAACATTCTTAATTACACTATTACAATAACGTACACTATTGGGTTGAACATTTTTGAAATCAGGCCTTTTTGATAGGTTAGGATATCAGTGCAATTGTTGCATCTGGTTCATCCCAAATGTCTTCAGTGAAGGTCAAGTCAGATTTCTGTGCAGAACACTCAAATACAATCACATCAACCTTAGAAAGTTTTTATTAGAAAAGGCTTTGTTTGGATCTTTTGGTTCCAGTGAAGGAGTATTTATTGACATAATTAAAAAGACAATTGTTTATTTATGATACTTAGAAACAAGTATTCTTTCAATTACATAGAAATCTTAGATCATATAATGTACATTATTGTGTATGCTGGTTCCTAAAATGTTTGGTATTAGTTTTTACCTCTCTTTTGCCTTTGATATGGCAGTATGCCATCCATTTTTTGGCAATATTCTTTTAAAACTGCCACCCGATCTCATAGCCCAGACATATGGAGAATGGTTGTCACATGTACTACACAGACAAAAATTCCTGCAGCGCTTTTAATGTTGCTGGAAGCCTGTAAGAAAGCCTCCCTCACCAGTTTTCTCACCAGATCCCACGATCGCTGTCACAGCTAAGTACGATATTTATTAGAGCAGCGTTGCTGCACGGTCTTGTTTTGTGTTTTGTTTAATTTAAAATGGATTGTACTTACCCGAAAATAAAAGTGTTCCCTAAACGTCTGACTCCTGGTAATTCCTGTAATTGCATAACAGAATAATCCGCCAAAAAAAAAAATCATGGAGTCAGCGGGACACGCTCGGGTAGTACCCGCCCACGAGAAAATGTTTTGTTTTGGTTGTTCGACTGCGCCGAGCGCATATGTCGCTCCGCAAGCTCCGCCCCCAACGGCACCGGCTGAGGTTCCTTACGTCATGCTACCAGATAGGTATGATGGGGCAACGGAGTTCTGCGATGAATTTATTTTTCAATGTAATGGATACTTTCGCACTTTTCCCGAATAGTTTCTTTCTCCAGAGTGCTTTTGTTTTTCTGCTGCTCACTGAGAAAGCCCTAACTTGGGGCGCCACCATGTGGGAACTATTCCTGTGAGTCAGCAAGGATGTAGTCTTTTTATTTTTGTTAATGACTGAGGCGCTCCCACAAGGCTCCGACGAGGCCGCCGACAGCCTCGTTCTATTCCTGTCGAGGAGGCCAGGAGGCCTCGTTCTGTTCCTGTCAAGGAGGCCTGGAGGCCTCGTTCTGTTCCTGTCGAGGAGGCCAGGAGGACTCGTTCTGTTCCTGTCAAGGAAGCCAGGAGACCTCGTTCTGTTCCTGTCGAGGAGGCCAGGAGGCCTCGTTTAGTTCCTGTCGAGGAGGCCAGGGCGCCTGTTCTGTTCCTGTCGAGGATGCCAGGGGGCCTCGTTCTGTTTCTGTCGAGGAGGCCTGGAGGCCTCGTTCTGTTCCTGTCGAGGAGGCTAGGAGACCTCGTTCTGTTCCTGTCACGGAGGCCAGGGGGCCTCGTTTGGTTCCTGTCACGGAGGCCAGGGGGCCTCGTTTGGTTCCTGTCATGGAGGCCAGGGGGCTGAGTACTTTGTTTTTCTTTGTACATTATTTTTCCAGCAGTTCCCCAGAAGTCGTTTAATTTCCTATTTGTTCTGTTTAGAGCCTCAGCCCTCAATGTTGTGTTGTTTTGCTTTACTGTCATGTCCTTGCTCTGTCCCAGGTCTGTCTTGGTTTTCTGCCCTCATTCTGTGTGTTTGCTCTCTCCTTTTTCTGTGTACTCGCTCTCTGACCTCGTTCTGTGCCCTCGCTCTCTACCCTCAATCTGTGTCCTCACTCTTTGCCCTTGTTCTGTGTCCTTGCTCTCTGCCCTCGTTCTGTGTCCTCGCTCTCTGCCCTCGTTCTGTGTCCTCACACGATGCCATCGTTCTGTGTCCTCGCTCTCTGCCCTCGCTTTGTGTCCTCATTCCCTGCCCTCATCCTGTGTCCTTTGTCCCCTGCCCTTGTCCTGTGTCCTGGTTCCCTGCCCTCGTCCTTTGTCCTCGTTCCTGGCCATCGTCCTGTGTTCTCGTTCCCGGCCCTCATCCTGTGTCCTCGTTCCCGGCCCCCGTCCTGTTCTGTCCCTGTTCCCGGCCCTCGTCCTGTCTCGTCCTTGTTCCTGGCTCTTGTCTGGTTCTCATTCTCGTCTCGGTCCCCTCTCTCATCTCGTTCTTGTCTCGCTTCCCTATTTTGTCTGGTTCTCGTTCTTGTTTCGGTCTCCTATCTCTTCTGGTTCTCGTTATTGTCTCGGTCCCCTCTCTCGTCTGGTTCTCATTCTCATATGGGTCCCCTCTCTTGTCTGGTTCAAGTTCTCGTCTCAGTACCCTCTCTCGTCTGGTTCTCGTTTTCGTCGTGGCTCCCTCTCTCGTCTGGTTCTCCTGCTCATCTCTGGTTCCCTCTCTAGTCTCACCCAGGCTCTCGTCTCTCCGCGTTCTGGTCCCCGATTTCTCTCTCTCTCTCTGCTTCCTGGTCCCCGATCTCTCTCTCCCACCTTCTGGTCCCCGATTTCTCTCTCTGATCCCCGATTTCTCTCTCCCCGCGTTCTGGTCCCTGATTTCTCTCTCTCTGGTCCCCGATTTCTCTCTCTGGTCCCCAATTTCATTCAGTCTGGTCACTGCCTCTGGTGTGCTACTGTCTCTGCCCTGGTGTAATGTTTATGTCCTAGGGCGTCGCCCTAGGAGAATGCCAGGAGGCGTTCTTTGAGGGGGGTACTGTCACGCCCTACCCCTACCTCGTCACTAACCACCATCACCTGCTGATTGGGTATACGATCAATCAGCCAGGTGATGGTGCGTTATTTAAGGTGAGAGCCATCCTTATGATGGCGCAGATTATTGTGTTTGAACTAAAATGTTCATGGGTATGTGGATTTGCGTTGTTCTGCTCTCACAGTCTGTCTAAGTTTGAGTCCCCGTCAGATCCCACGATCGCTGTCACGGTTAAGTACGATATTTATTAGAGCAGTGTTGCTGCACGGTCTTGTTTTGTGTTTTGTTTAATTTAAAGTGGATTGTACTTACCCGAAAATAAAAGTGTTGCACAGCAACTCTGAGCAAAAAGAACATAAAAGCTCAGCTCAGTTTTACCCGAAAAAATCTTTATTAACCTGAAGATTTCAAATCAATATTTGAAGATTTGACAAAAGTGGAATTTTTTGGAAGGTGTGTGTCTCATCTGGCGTAAAAGTAACACTGCGTTTCAAAAAAAGGACATCATACCAACAGTAAAATATGGTGGTGGTAGTGTGATGGTCTGGGGCTGTTTTGCTGCTTCAGGACCTAGAAGATTTGCTGTGATAAATGGAACCATGGATTTTGCTGTCCTGAAAGAGAATGTCCGGCCATCTGTTCATGACCTCAAGCTGAAGCGAACTTAGGTTCTTCAGAAGGACAATGATCAGAAACACACCAGCAAGTCCACCTCTGAATGGCTGAAGAAAAATAAAATGAAGACTTTGGAGTGGAGTCCTGACGTGAATCCTATTGAGATGCTGTTACCTTAAAATGCGATTCGAAAACCCTTCAATGTGGCTGAATTACTATAATTTTGCTAAGAAGAGTGGAGCAAAATTCCTCCACATTACTGTAACAGACTCATTGCAAGTTATCGCAAATGCTTGCTTGCAATAGTTGCTGCTATTTTTTACCATTTATTAGGTTAAGGGGACAAACACTTTCTCACACAGGGCCATGTAGATTTTGATTTTGTTTTCCCTTAATAATAAAAACTTCATTTACTGTAGTATTTGATGTAGTGTGTTTCATGTATTTAGTATATGTCTGCAGTATGCAGGTGTTGTTTGTTTGTATTATATAAGTGTCACGCCCTCCTCTGTGATGAATGTCTCTGCACAGGCTCGGCTGCGCCTCAGCGCTCTCGTGGATGTGTGCGTCTCGTTGTGCGCTGATTCTCCTAGGGTTGTTGGATCATTTCCATTTTTTTACTCTTTTTTCCCCCAGTTTTGTTTTGCTCATGTCTTGCTCATGTCTTGCTCAAGTTTAGAGTTTTTTTATCTTGTCTGATCTTGTCTTGTCTCGTCTTGTCTTGTCTAGTCTGGTTCTTGCATCTGGAATCTTGATCTTGTGTATTTTGTTTTGTTTTTTAATTAATAAAATGGACTTATTTAACCCGCCAATCCTACGTTTGGGTGCACTCCTTATCCCCGATCCTGCTCCCCTCTCCCTTCGGACAGAATGAACCAACCAAGTTCGCACCCAGCGGATTGGCGCTAGCCCCCAATCGCATTCCCGGAGAGATATGATGACAGCCGTGGTAAGTACCGGAAGTTTGTGCAGGAGTGCACGGCGTTTTTTAAATCCCAGCCACACGCTTACACCATGCCCAGGAGCAAATGCGGGCTGGTGTATTTGCGCTTAACGGGTAAGGCGTAGGACTGGGTGACGCTCGACTGGGACACGGACCAGCGTCTTAGAGAAGACATCCTCTACCGTTTTCTCTATTTCCTCACCACATGCGACTTCCTCACCCCAGTGAAGGCCGCTGTATTTCTCGCACATCCTGAGATGTGCCTGCGAGGGCCAGTTTCGACGGAGGAGCGTCCGCCTGGTCCGGAGGTGGTCGAGGAGTGTATGCCTGGTCCGACGGTGGTCGAGGAGCATCTGCCTAGTCTGGAGGTGGTTGAGGAGTCTCGTTCTGGTCCGGAGGAGGTCGAGCAGCCTCGTTCTGCTGCTGAGTAGGCCTGGAGGCCTCGTTCTGCTCCTGAGGAGGCCTGGGGGCCTCGTTCTAATCCTGTCACAGGGGCTTGGGGTCTCGTTCTGATCCTGTCACAGAGGCCTGGTGGCCGCGTTCAGATCCTCCCCTTTTGGGGTATTGGATTGTTCATGGACCTGGACTCTCATTGTCCCTTTTATGTGTTTCTGGTTGAGGTTTTTTTTTTCTTTTCTCCTCAGTGTTTGAGTAATTTTAATTTTGCTTATAGCCTCAGCCTCAGGTTTTGTTTTGTTTTTTGTTATTGTCTTGTCTTGTCTCTTCCCATCTGCCCTTCTCGTCCTACTCCTGTCCTTGTTCTCGTCCATCTCACTCTCTCGCCATGGTTCTCCTCTCAGTTCCCTCTCTCACCCTGGTTTTCCTCTCGGTTCCCTCTCTTGCTCTGGTTCTTCTCTCAGTTCCCTCTTTCACCCTGGTTCTCGTCCCGGCTCCCTCTCTCGTCTTGGTCTGGTCCTCATTTCAGGTTCCCTCTTTCATCCCCTTTCCCTCTCTCGCCTCGTTCCGGTTCTTGTCTCGTTCCCTCTCTTGGCTCCATTTCCCTCTCTCGCCTCGTTCTGGTTCTCGTTTCGTTTCCTCTCTCGCCCTGGTTTTCGTTTCATTCCCGCTCTCGTCCCATTTCCCTCTCTCGCCTCATTCTGGTTTTCGTTTTGTTCCCTCTCTCATCCCCTTTCCCTCTCGCCTCGTTCTAGTTCTCGTCTCGTTTCCTCTCTCGCCCTGGTTCTCATCTCATTCCCTCTCTCGTCTTGGTCTGTTCCTCATTTCAGGTTCCCTCTCTTGTCCCCTTTCCCTCTCTCGCCTTGTTCTGGTTTTCGTTTCGTTCCCTCTCTCATCCCCTTTCCTTTTCTTGCCTCATTCTGGTTCTCGTCTTGGTTCCCTCTCTCACCTCAGTTCTCGTCTCGTTCCCTCTCTCATTCCCTCCCTCGTCTGCTTCTGGTTATCGTCTCAGTTTCCCCCTCTCTCGTCTTGTTCTTGTTCTCGTCTCTGTCCCTATCTCATCTCATTCTCATCTCGGGTCCCTCTCTCGTCTTGGTTCCCACTCTGTCCTTGTTCTGGTTCTTGTTTTGGTTCCCTCTCTTGCATCGTTCATGTCTCAGTTCCCTTTCTTGTCTCGGTTCCCTCTCTTGCCTTGTTCTCGTCTCAAATACCCTCCCTCGTCTTGTTCTGGGTTTCGTTTCAGGTTCCCTCTCTTGTCTCAGTCTGGTTCTCGTCTCAATTTCCCTCTCTCGTCTCGGTCTGGTTTTCGTCTCAGGTTCCCTCTCTCGTGTCGGTTCCCCCTCTCGCTTCATTCTGGTTCTTGTTCATGCCCCTCTTTCTTCTGGAGGGCCCCCCTAGGAGAACGCCAGTAGGCAATGATAGAAGGGGAGGGTACTGTCATGCCCTCCTCTGTGATGAATGTCTCCAGCGCCGCTGAGTCTCGTCGTGTGCTGATTTCGCACGCTTTATAAACCTGCAGCATTTCACCTAGGGTTGTTGGATCATTTCCCTTTTTTGCCCTTTTTCCCCGGTTTTGTTTTGCTCATGTCTTGCTCAAGTTTAGAGTTTTTTGATCTTATCTGATCTTGTCTCGTCTCGTCTCGTCTTGTCTTGTCTTGTCTAGTCTGGTTCTTGCATCTGGAATCTTGATCTGTTTTTTTATTCATTTTTTATTAATAAAATGGACTTATTTAACACACCAATCCTGCGTTTGGGTGCGCTACTTATCCTCGATCCTGCTTTCCCCTCCCTTTCTGACAATAAGTGTAGCATATGTGTGGTATATGAGTGATCCTGTGTATCCGATTGGGAAAAATTGCCTCTATATTCCAGCCAGTGCTAAAGTGTTTGAATATAAAATACATAAAACAATGCCCTTTAAGACGGAATAAATTGTGCTTAGGGAAGTTTGTCTGGTGGTGAATATCTATGATTTCTTACCAGGACTAATAAGAATGCTAGCAAAATCATTATCATCAAAGATTCTTGAGAAAAGCAGCAAACCCATTTGTCATGACGAGTGCTAAATACTTTACACTGATCAAAAGAAAGAAGGAGATGAATCAGAAACAGGATCACAACTTAAAATGTAGTCTATGACACAGATACATTTCAATAATGTGATTTATATAGGAGTGTGAGTAAATAATTACAGTAATGTACTTTTCTCAGGAGAACGGTTGAGTC
This sequence comes from Pseudolaguvia tuberculata, assembly GCA_026260255.1. Taxonomy (NCBI): domain Eukaryota; kingdom Metazoa; phylum Chordata; class Actinopteri; order Siluriformes; family Sisoridae; genus Pseudolaguvia; species Pseudolaguvia tuberculata. Next base: position 653,000 of record JAOTRA010000008.1, on the reverse strand, counting down.
TATAAATCAGTTTTATGCATCATGCTTACGGGAAGGTACTTAAACCATTTGTTTGTGACGCAAGTAGAGAATGAACAGCTTTTCTGTCAGAAGATAGTGCAGGAGTGCTGGTATTTCCCTCTTGTTCTCCACTGTAGAGTTTCGTTTAACAGAAAGGTGAGGATAGATATTCAGGTTACCGGCTGCCATGATTTGGTCTGTGGCCACGATTTTTTCCCCAAAGCCGAATCTGAGCTGAAATGCCTTAGAGAACAGCAGGTCTTGTGTAGGTGTACGTGTCCAGTGGCCACTCACAGAAATGAGGCATGTATGTGCAAAAAACGCAAACTGGCATTCAGTTCAGGCCAGAGGAATGCATTGCCTATCTGTCAACAGGAGACATTTTCCCTCTCTGGCAGTGTTCAAGAATTTCATAATTTGCACTCTGTGTGGATTTTAGAACACATTCCTTAAGTTCTAGTCACCCCACTCTGACTACAGCAGCACCTGCCCTTGGGTATGAAGGGTCACTGCAAGACTAGTTAACTTGGATATTTAATATATGTTTTGTATATCTTTTCTGCACAGCCGCTCGAACATGTTTAAGGCTAGTCTTCCTAACTACAGTTAAAGTAGTACTTTAACAAAAAGTCAAATTTCATAGCTCTAGTCAAGCCCCAATTATTTATTTAGCACTTTTTGACAATACAGTTTGTTCAAAGCAGCTTTACAGAATAGCTTTGCAGCTTAACAAAACAAATCAAAGGTGACAGAGGCAAAAAACCAAAACTCAATCAGTGACAAAATAAAGAAAAACCTCCAGGCTCCAGTGTGGAGGTCAGTTCACCTCTGACCAGACAAACCAGCAGGTTATTACATTCAGCATCAAAGTTTCAGTGAGCTTGTCTGGAATACCAGGAGAGCAGCATGCTGTGTTTTACTGAGACATGGCTCAATCAGGACACACGCAACTCTGTACACATTAATGTGAAGGAGAAAATCTGTAGCAGGGACACTGAACTGCTAGTGGTTAGCGTTAGGCTGTTCGCATATGTGTCGGTACTGACTGTTTACCTCTCTCCCTTGGCCAGCGCTGCTGATGCATGTGTGCATACACATCACCCTCTCTCATTGCAGATGGAACACCCTCAGACCTTGATTGTCATCTCTAGGGACGTCCGCCACCCTCACTAACTTCACCCAGTATGTAAATTGCCATATATAAGTTGGTACAACTCTGGACTTATTGTATGCAAATATCAAGAATGCGTATACCTCAAACCATCCTCCTTCTAGGCCGCGCTGACCACAACCTTGTCTACCTACTGCCTGACTACACTCCAGTGGTGAAACAGCAGTCACCATAGGTCACGTAGGACATTGATTCACTCACACACTGTGTTAAGGACTACAAATCAGATTCCAAAAAAGTTGACTGGATGAATCGTGAATACAAACAGAATGCAATTATCTGCAAATTATAAATTTCAATATTTTATTCAGAATACAACATAGATGACATATCAAATGTTTAAGCTGAGAAAATGTATTACATGTATTTTAAGGGGACAATAAGTTGATTTTAAATTTCATGTCATCAACAGAAAAAAAGAGTTGGGACAAGGTCATGTTTACCACTATGTGGAATCCCCTCTTCTCAGTCTGCAAACCTCTGGGGACTGAGAAGACACATTTCTCAAGTTTAGGAATAGGCATCACACTGGACACCATTGAGGAGGTGGCAGACAGAAAGATGCTGGTAAAACTGTCATTTATCATGGATAACGATACCACGCCCTGCTTCACACTCTAAAGGCTCTGAGCATCTCATTCAGCACAAGATTGTTACACATGCAGTGCAAGAAGGAGCGCTACCGTCGATCATTCCTTCCCACAACTATAAAACTATACAACATCATTGCAGTGACATACACACGTTTTGTACATTTCTGTTTTGGCTGTTAATTGAGCAATGTGCAAAATTTCATATTACGTGCAATATATTGAACAAATATGTAATATGTTGTTGTTTGGAAGTAGTTTATACTGTCTTTGTTGTTCTTGTTGTTCTTGTGAAACAGCAGCATTTTCCGAATGCTGCTGTTTTAAAGAAAGGGCCAACATAGGCTATTATCATTCAATTCAAATAATGGACAATTGCTCCTGCAGCCAACTGCAGCCCTGAACAGGACCTGAGCAGTGAAAAACAAATGGATGGATTAAAACAAGTGATAATATTTTATGTTTTATCTGAAAAACCAAAATCTGCGAGCCAGATGCAATCATCAAAAGAGCCACACCTGGCTCACGAGCTATATATTCCCGACCCCTGATCAAATCTAAGCTAATCTAATCTCCTTCTTCTACTTTTGGCTGCTTCCATTAGGGGTCGCCATAGAAATCGTTCTTCTCCATACTACTCTGTATTTAACATCTGCCTCTTTCACCCCAACTACCTCCACTCACCACATCCATAAACCTCCTCTTTTCCTCCTGCACATCCATCCTCAGCATTCTCCTACCAATATACTGCATGTCCCGCCTCTGCACATGTCCAACCATCTCAACATACCCTCACCTTGTCTCCAAAACATCCTACATGTGCCGTCCCTCTTGTAAACTCATTTTTAATCCTGTCCATCCTCGTCCCCCCCAATGAAAATCTCAACATCTTCAACTCTGCCACCTCCAGCTTCACCTTCTGTCTTTATGACAACACCACTGTCTCTAAACCATACAACAATGCAGGTCTCACAACAGTCCTATAAACTTTCCCTTTCATTCTTGCAGAAACTTGTCAATCACAAATAACTCCTGCAACCCTTCTCTATCCATTCCACCCTACCTGCACTCGTTTCTTTACTTCTCTAACACACTCTCCATTACTTGCACTGTTGACACCAGGTACTTAAACTCCTCCACCGTCACCACCTCTTCTTCCTACAACCTTACAGGTCCTTTGCCTGCCCTCTCATTCACACACAATTACTCTGTCTTACTCTTACTTTCATTGCCCTTCTCTCCAGCAAGTACCTCCACCTCTCCAGATTCTTCTCAACCTGCTCCCTACTCTCACCACAAATCACAATATCATCCGCAAACATCATTGTCCATGGAGATTCCTGTCTGACCAAATCTGTCAACTTGTCCATCACCACTGCAAATAAGAAAGGGCTCAGAGCCAATCCTCACACACCACAGCTCCTCTCTCGGAACCCTGTCGTATCTCCAAATCCACAAAAACACAATGCAACTTCTTCTGGCCTTCTCTATGGTTGTTGGATCCCTAGGAGAAATCCTTTTTGCCCTTTTTCCTGCGTTCTGTTTTTTTTGTGTGTGTGGTGTTCTAGTTTAAGAGAGCTGATCTCATCTGATCTCGTCTAGTCTAGTCTCGTCTCATCTGGTCTGAAGTCAAGTCTGGTAAATCTGGTATTTAGAATGTTGGTCTTGTTTTGTTCTTGGTTTTGTTTTGTTAATTTTTTTATTAAAAATAAAATGGACTTAGTTGAACCGCCTGCCTTTGGGTGTGCTCCTTATCCCCGATCCAAGTCCCCCCTCCCTATCTGACAGAATGATCCAACCCAACAGATTGGCAACAGACCCCACCAAACGCGTTCCAGCAGCCGCGGTAAATGCCGGATTTTTATACGGAAATGTGTGCCATTTGTTAAAACCTGTTATTTTTAAGCCTAACTGGGAGGGCGTTGGATTGGGTGGCATTGGCCTGGGACTCTGACCAGCCTCTCAGGGAGGACATCCATTACCTCTTACTCTATCTCCTCATCACATGTGACTCCTTCACCCCAGTAGAGGCCACTGTCATCCTGCTACCCCTGAGATGTGTCTGGCAGGGCCAGTTTTGACTGAGGAGCATCTGTTTGGCCTGGGGTGACAGAGGAGCGTCTGCCTGGTCCGGGAGTGGCCAAGGAGCATTTGTCTGGTTCAAGGGTGGCCGAGGAATGTCTGCTTGGTCCGGAGGTGGTCGAGGAGCGACTGCCTGGTCCGGAGGTGGTCAAGAAGCGACTACCTGCTCCGGAGGTGGTTAAAGAGCGTCTGCCTGGTCCAAAGATGGTCAAGGATCATCTGCCTGGTCCGGAGGTGGTTGAGGAGCGCCTGCCTGGTCCGGTGGTGGTCGAGGAACCATGTTCTGCTCCTGAGGAGGCCTAGGGCCCTCATTCTGCTCCTGAGTAGGCCTGGGGGCCTCGTTCTGTTCCTAAGGAGGCCTGAAAGCCTCATTCTGCTCCCGTGGAGGCTTGGAAGTCTTGCCTTGATACCGCCCCATATGGACAATGGGTTGTTTATGGACCTGGACCCTTCTGGCCCCTCTGTGCATAGCGGGCTGGATACCATTTTTTTCTTTCATTTTTTGCTGTTATCTCCAGTGTTTTATTTGTTTAGATTAGTTAATTAGTTCTGTTAGAGCCTCAGCCCTCAGGTTTTATGTTTAGGTATTTGTCTTCTCATCCTGTCTTGCATTTCTGCCCCTTGCTTTTCTGTACCAATACTTGATCTGGTCTTGGTTTTGTCCCTTTGTCTCTGCTCTCGCCCCTGTTTCTGGTTTTTGTCTCATCCCCATGTCTGGTTCTTGCCTTGTCCCGCTCCTGATCCCTCTCATTTTCTCTTTCCTTGCCCCTCTTCCTTTCTCTGTCCTGTGTCCTCACTGTGTCCCCATCCTGTATCCTCGCTCTATTTCCATACTGTGTCCTCATTCTGTTCCCATCCTGTGTCCTCACTCTGTTCCTGTCCTGTGTCCTCACTCTGTCCCCATCCTGTCATTGATCTGTGTCCGTCCTACATCCCCACTCTGTCCCCATCCTACGTCCTCTCCTGTTTCTTGTCTGTCTTGGTTTCTCGTCACATTTTGTCGCTCACCCTTTTGCTTTCCTCTTCCCTCTGCCTCTTGTCCTCGTTCTCGGCCCTCACCCCCTCATTCTCTGTCCCTGCTCTCGTGTCCCATTCCCTATCCTCATTTTCTCATCCCCTTCCCTATCCTCCTTTTGAGGTCTCCTTCTCTTGTTCCCTTGTGCTCTCGTTCTCTTGTTCTGTTCTTTCGTACCGTTATTGTCCTCTGTTCTCATTCTGTCCTTGCCCTCTCATTTTGTTCTCTTGTTCTGTTCTCTTGTTCTCTCATTCTGTTCTCTTGTGCTCTCGTCCCATTCCCTGGTTCTCATTCTCTGGTCTTGTTCTCTGGTTCTCAATCTCGTGCTCTGGTCTCGTTCTCTGGTTTTCTGGTTCTCTCGTTCTCTCGTTCTCTGGTCTCGTTCTGTTTTCGCCCTCTTCTTTCTGTTCTCTTGTACTCTCATTCTCTTCTCGTGCTCTGGTCTCGCCCTCTCATTCTGGTTTTCTCATTCTCTGGTCTCGCCCTCTTTTTCTGGTTCTCTCATTCTCTGTTCCTGCTCTCGTGTCCCATTCCCTATCCTCGTTTTCTCGTCCCGTTCCCTGTCCTCCCTGTCCTCTTGTCTCATTCTCTCATTCTGTTCTCTTGTGCTCTCATTCTCTTGTTCTGTTCTTTCGTACCATTCTCATTCTCTGTTCTCGTTCTGTCCTCGCCCTCTCGTTTATTTATCTCGTCTGTTCCCTTATACTCCCATTCTCTTCTCGTGCTTTGGTCTCGCCCTCTCATTCTGGTTTTCTCATTCTCTGGTCTCGCCCTCTTTTTCTAATTCTCTAATTCTCTGGTCTTTCCCTCTCGTTCTGGATCTCTCGTTCTCTTATTTGCCACACTCAGTTATATTCATATTGTAATTGTAGGTATTAACAGATTGCCAAAGTTTTGGAAGCGCAGTTGACATTGTGGACTATAATAAGATAAGAGCTCACTTAGCTGGTGAAGTTCTAAACCATTCAGGGCTTTATAATTAATTAGCAAGAGTTTAATAGGGAGTGTTGACAGAACCAGGGTAATAAGGACATACATCCTGGTTCTAGTAAGCATTTCCAACATGTGCCATTTGTTTATTAGTGTGAGAGCGAGCGCTGAGAATAATCAGCCGGATCCATAATGCAGTAGACAGGCACGTTATTTAATAGGGGAAGTGGGGAGTGATGCAGGGCAATCAAAATCCAAATCGAAATCCAAGAGAGAGAGTCAAAGGCCGATATCCAAAGTTAGTAAATCCTATTATCAGTCCAAGTATATCAAGAAACACAATACTCGGTAAAGGCCTAGGGAGACAATACTTCGCGTCTAGCTCCCAATTAACCCATCCAGGAAGTACTTAGTCAGTATTCGTTCGAGGGCGCCCTCTCCAGTCGGTCCTACGAAGTTGCAGTTCTTACAGTTAATTAATAATTGAATATATTTCGATTACAATCCAAGACAAAGGACAAAAGCAAACAAGAGGACTACAAATACATAACAAAAGGGAACATGTGCAATAGCAACTATTAGAAACATTACACACATCACATAACAACCAAAACATTAAACACCACAAACCTTCCAGCTATCTTACAGAACATAGCATAGGGGTAAAGCAAAAACCACAGTAATGATAAAATGCACCAATTTCTTATCTGTTACCCAAATCATTGTGGGATTTGCAGAAGGTGCAGTTTTCTGTAATCTTGCATTTTGGCTGAACCACTTAATAAATAATGTAATTGCTCTTATATTAAACTGCGGAAGCACTCCAGAATTTGGACAAAATTCATCTAAACTTTTAAACAAGTAAAATATAACATATTTGCAATTTATTTAAAGATTACCATATATTTTACTATGGGAGATTGAAAATTATGACAACTTCGCAAATACCTACATGTCCATGTTATACCCAGACATCCCATTTTTCTCCCCATGTCTTCTCTTTCCACATTCCCTGATGGTCTTCGCCAAGAGTAAATGAATAATCTTCTCTGTGTGGGGCCTATAAATGCACTTGAGGGCTGATATGCACCACCTGAGTGATGATTCTGTCTCTGCAAGAGTATCTCCAGCATGGCTGACCTGCTGGGAACACAGTCACTTTCTGTACTGCCTCTTCTGTTGATCTCGTAATTAGAAGGGTCCGAGCGCACAGCACAAGCGCTGCTCTCATGCTGTCAGGCCACATTAGAATAAAGGCCACTATCCAGGGACACTAGCTCACATGTGGCCCCACCCTCAATGTAGCCCCACACACCCCAGTGACCCCAAGGCATACAACTCACACAAGACTCACTCAGTCTGGATAGATATTATTAGCCAAATGTGCAGAGCATTGCCAAGTGTCTGGCAAAAACCAGGAACTTGTGGCACATCCAATTATTACTTATACTCAGTTTGACACTGTATGTACAGCAGTTTGTACTTATATATTGAGCATATAGCCATGACTGATGAAATTTCTTGATAGATAGATAGATAGATAGATAGATAGATAGATAGATAGATAGATAGATAGATAGATAGATAGATAGATA
>JAOTRA010000008.1:629385-640364 GCA_026260255.1 Pseudolaguvia tuberculata | reverse complement strand
GTGGTGGAGATGTCAGTGGTGGTCCGATTTCTAGTTAATTTAGCTACAGTGTTAAACAGGAACCTGGGATTATTCCTATTATTTTCTATAAGGGAGGAGAGGTAGGCTGTTCTGACTAAGAGCTTTTTTATAAGCCAGGAGGCTCTCCTTCCATGCAGTCTGAATTACTAACAATCCTGTCAGCCACCATTTTCGCTCTATTTCTCTGGCGCTCTGTTTTAGAGACTGTGTATGATTATTAAACCACGGTGTGAACTTTTTTTCTTTAACTAATTGTCTTTTAACTGGGGCTACACTATAATGCAGAGTAAATTCTAGGTAATCCATACATATCAAATGTGTAAGTTAGGTTGTGAAATTTGTCTCCAAATGTCTCACTTTCAACATTTGATATGTTATCTATATGTGATTCTTGTCATGCCCTCCCTCTGTGACGGACGCTTCAGTCACGCGCCTGGCTTGGTTTCACCGATTCTGCCTATACTGAGCTGAGCGTCGTTGCTGCGCTGATTGCGCAATCTTCATAACCCGATGCCGTGCTTTCATCGGCGTCGGCTCATTGCATCATGTCATGTCACGCAAGTGTGTTTCGCGCGCGGTGGCTTTTGATCTGACCTCAAGTATCGTCAAGTCATGTCTTGTAAAATTTAGAAAATCTCGATCTCGTGTTTTTGCCTTTTCTTGGACAATAAAACTATTTCTTGGACAATAAAACTCTTTTTGTTTTAAACCGCCAATCCTGCGTATGGGTTGCCTCACAACAAGAAGGTCCCGGGTTCGAATCCAGGGCCGGGATCTTTCTGTGCGGAGTTTGCATGTTTTCCCCGCGCTTGCGTGGGTTTCCTCCGGGTGCTCCGGTTTCCTGAAACATGCAGATTAGGTGGATTGGGGATTCTAAATTGTCCATAGGAGTGAATGTGTGTGTGTGGATGGTTGTTTGTCTATGTGTTGCCCTGAGATGGACTGGTGACCATTCCTGGGTGTACCGCCGCCTCTCGCGTGTGTGCTGGGATAGGCGCAGCAGACCCCCGTGACCCCGGATTCGGGAATAAGCGGGTAAGATGAATGAATGAATGAATGAATGAATGAATGAATGAATGAAATAATTAATACTATTTGGAATAAATATTAGAATTTAGGTTATAAATGTAGGTCAGCTTCTGTTTAGGACTTCAGAGAAGAACTTACTGCACCTGACTGCCCACCACTGATCATGTGGCCACAGGAGAAACTCCTCGTCATATGCAGAAGTTTCAAGTGCTTTAAACAGCTTTAAGTACTAAAACATTGTTTATTTTTTTAAACATAATTCAGGTTAAACATGAAAACAAAATCACATGTGAGAATTGCTCACAAATCTTGTTAAACTTCAAAGATTCTGCTTTATGAAAGGCTGCTAAGCATCACTCATTTATCCATAAGCCTGAATCTGTTGGTTTTGGTTTACAAAAAATGGTGACAAACTTCAAATTAACAGTTTTTATGTTCTCCCTGCCCTTGCATTGGTATTATCTGGGTTCCGTCGTTTTCTTCCAACAGTCCAAAAACGTGTAGTCCAAAAACATTTACATTAGGTTGATTAGTCATTCAAAATTCAAAATTTTCCATAGGAGTGTGTAATTGTTTGTCTGTATGTGGCCCTGTGATGGACTGGTGACCTGTCCAGGGCGTACCCCTGCCTCCCGCCCTTTGTGTGCTAGACTAGAATAGATGCCAGCAGACTACCCTTGACCCCGAATTAGGGAATAAGCAGGTTAGAAGTTGAATGAATGAATGAATGAATGAATGAATGAATTTATGAATGAATGAATGAATGAATGAATGAATGAATGAGTACCTACTTAATTAGTAGGACTGTTCAGTTGTAATTAATCTGAAGCATACTGTAATTAATGCAAATTTTGGACATGTAAATTACACAGTATTACCATATTATAACATTCTCATTACAGCCATATTATGAAAAGATATCAGTACATACAGTACATAACGTAAACAACAACCTAAACCTCACTAAATATACAAACAACAAAACTGCTGATGTTCCAATTAATTGTATTATTAAAGTTCATGTATGTAGCAAGGGGTTCATCATCTGTTTGTCTCTGAACAGGACAGGTAAGCTGAGATAAGTGTGTCAGGTAGCTGTGAGCAATGCATCGAGACTGATTTGTTCCTGTGGCTGCGCACACCTGTCTGTCTCTCGGCAGGGTGACCTTGCGTCTGGGATCTTGTGACACAGCTGCCGAAAGATGGTTATTCAGGGCCCGCCTGGTTTCTGGGAAACACAGCAACAAACGATGCCAGTCATGCATGCACTTTAATTGGAGAGTGGATCGTATGGTGCCTCTGTGCCGTTCATGGCAGCCTCTGTTTGTCATGTTGTTGTTAATGACACAGTGGTGAAACAAAAAAAAATCTATTTGAGATGTATTAATGCATGATTTGCAGCACTGTATATAATCAGCATGAATCTGTCGAAAGCAGCAGACGCCTTTCTGTGTAATCAAACTTTGTCTAATCAAAACAACAAATAACAGATGAGAACATGAAGTCACATGAGTATGAGTTTGTCACTGGAAATTGGAAGCTTCTAAAAGGTTAATTAAAAATAAAACATTTTAAATAGAGTGACAGGTATGACAATTTTGTATTCCATCTTTAGGTACCTATTGAACAATACAGTCATATTTAAAGCAACACTGCCGAGAAACAATGCAATTTTTATGTGGCTTGGACACAGATAATCAAACGCTGACACTCTATTACAAGCTAGAAATAGCAATGCCTAAATTGAATGAGATTTTAGGCTGCAGTAAACAGTAATGGCATGGCACAACATTCTCAGAACCTTCTAACCTTTTATATGTCATTAAAAAGACATGCACAGCTATAGATAACATTGAATACAGAAAACAGGTACATACACAGCAATAAATCTAGACAAAGATAAAACGGATCAGAGTATAATCTTTGCACTATTTTATGATTACTTTCCTTATTCTTTTGTGGAGGAAATCTGAAACAAATTAATTTGGTTATGCAGTCTAGCAAAAAACAGCTAAATGCCTGGCTGCTGTTTAGCATTACGTTTGCAGCATTTGGCAGATACCCTTATTTAGAGCGACTTACATCTAACTTTTTTTTAAATACAACTGAGCTGCGAGGTCAGGGCCTCACAGTGGTGGCTTTGTGGTGTTGGGAAATTAACCCTGGTCCTTCTGGTATCAGTACAACACCTTAAACACCAAGCCACCTCTTCCCCAGAATATCCGTTTTCCTTTTAAACGCAAAACAAGCACAAATTAATTTTAACATAATATGGATAAAGGTTTGTAACCTTACCTGCAAACCCGCAAAAGTGTGTGGAAGCTGCTAAACAATTACATTTTCATGGTCTAGTTACGGCTAATGCTGAGGATAGAGGTGCGGGGCAGGAGGAAGAAAGGAAGACCAAAGAAGAGGTTTATGGATGTAGTTGGGGTGAAAGAGACAGATGTTGAGGACAGGGTAGTGTGAAGCGTGATCCGCTGTGGCGACACAGGAGCAGCCAAAAGGAGAAGAAGAAGTTACGGTTAGTATTGATTCTCAAATCCAGACTCAAAACCTATAGCGTTTTTATAATTTTAAAATTTTTGTTAAATAATTGCAGGTACAATAAATAGTTGCCTTTCCTTAACCTAAAGCACTTGAAGCTGCATTAAAAATGGCTTTATTGTTTTAACTTCAAAAGTTACTCATCCCGCTTGTATTGGGCCCTCCCCATGACTGTCACACACTTTGTCCACGGTTTTGTTTATGTAACAGTTGTCATGGTTACAAGGACTGTTAAGAAAGCGAGTCAACTGCAACATGGATACAAACTTTCTTCCACACACTTTACAGAATGATCCATCTCCGACAGATACAGCTGTACTAATGCAGTTAGCAACCACGGCTAAACCTTATGCGCTTCGGTTCGACTTTACATCAGGTCAGTTGGTTACGCCTAACTCATGTTCCATGATGCCTTTAACGGTTGTCGGTTACAAGGACTGCAACATGGTTCCACACACCTTCCAATAATGTAACAAAGTGTAGTAAACCGGATCCATGATGCAGGAACACACTTTATGTAAGGTTGCACCCCCAGAAGTCCGGCACGGCCACCAATCCGCAGTGAGGACAACCATTGACATAGGAGGGGATTACCCTCGTTACAGATAATTTGCATTTGACGAGCCGTCTCTCCTGCAACATGGTGAGATTGTAAAGTCTAAACCGTATTCATACTTCATAATCCGGGAAAGAGTAGTAGATTATCAAACGGGTACTCCGGTTCCCTCCCACAGTCCAAAAACAATAGGTTGATTTGGGACTCTAAAATTGCCCATAGAAGTGAGTGTGTTTGGTGTTTTGTCTATGAGTGAGCCTGCTTTGGACTGGTGTCCTGTCCAGGATGTACCCCGCCTTTCACCCTATATGTGAAGGAATAGCCACAGTAGATCACGACAGTAGATTCCCGAATTAGGGAATAAGCAGGATAATTTTTCCGATTTACTTTATACCATATTATTATTATTATTATTATTATTATTATTATTATTATTATTATTATTATTATTATTATTATTGTATACATTTAAAGCGATGTGTACTTTAAAAATTTTATAAAGAAAAATGAACACTGCAACAAAAAGAAGTGCAAGACGTATAACTCATTAGTTTTTGTGAATAAAGTAGTTCATTGTCACTGGTAAGCAAAGACAAAGGAAGTGGTAGCCTAGTGGTTAAGGTGTTTGACTTATACCAGAAAAACCTGGGTTCAAATTCCACCAAGCAAGCATTGTGTGCCCTTGAGCAAGGCCCTTAAACAACAACTGCTCAGTTGCGAAAAAGAGACCAAATGTCAGTTGCTCTGGATAAGAGCGTCAAACTGTGTAACAAGGCAACGTTCTCTATAAAATGTATAAAATAGATACACCTTTGTCTTAGACAGAAAAGTAACTCTTAAGTTCAATGAAGAGAAACTGGTCATAGGGGATGTGTCTGCCAAGAAACCACTTCTTCAAGCAACCAACAAGAAATAAAACCTCTCCAGAGGGTAAAAGTGCTTAGACTGAAGAATGGAGGACCGCAAGGGCACACTCTGGACTGATAAACAGTCACCATCTTTATGACAAAGTGTAACTTGTGGTGCACAAGATACTCAAGTTTCCTGCCTATAACAATAAAGAATATTAAAATCTAATACAAAACTTTTCTACCAAAAGTCTCTGGGTAAACTTACACTATATGGCCAAATGTTTATAGAAACCTCACCAGAAAATTCACTTAAGTGTCATAAAGTTGAAAGCACAGAAGACCCTAAAACACTGACCTTGTCCAAAATCCCACGGCTCCATTATGACATGGTGTATCATTGTAAGAGAGCCAGAATTGCGTCCTGCACCCTAATGTGCAGCATGCACACCAAATCTTATATATACATATGTGTTTGTGAATGCCATACTGGCAATATTCAGTGAAATTCCTGAAGACATATGTAAGTAATCGACTAGTCCAATAATACCTGTGGACATAGGATAGGTCTGCCTCTAGACTTTTCTAGAATAGGATAGTAAGGGCAATGCTGGCTCAAATGGTTGTTGTATCACAAAGACCTGTTTTCAAGCCCCACCACCACCATGAAAGACCAGAAATACTCAGATTCAAGTCTTACCACTGCCAAGGAAGACATAGGTTCAAGCCCCACCCCCACCATGTCTGGTACTATTGGGTCCCTGAACAAGATCATTAACCCCTCATGCTCAAGGAGGGCTGTATCATTGCTAGCTGTAAGTGATGTTTATATTAGTACCTAGCAAACACAATTTTAAAAGCAAACAAACAATTTTGATTGGACTTATCTGTCCTCCAACGTATGTTAATGGTTTCAAAACTATCTCTTCCAGATTTAGTTTACTTGACATAATCTACAACTTGACACTTCTAGAATAGAACGCGTACAGAAAAGAAGGAAGAAAGCAAGAAGGTCCCGGGTTTGATTCCCAGGATGGGGCCTTACAGTGTAGAGTTTATATGTTATCCCCATGCTTGTGTGGGTTTACTCTCGGGTAAACAAATGTGTGTGTGGTCTGCTGCAATAAAGTGGTGTCCTGTTTAGGGTATTTCTGTGTTGCAATTAACACAGTATTTTTTCTTTTTGAATAATCAGTCCTTTTTTCCTACATTAATTAGGTTGGGGATCACAAACACATGTGATTTCAAACATCTTTTTCAAGATTTAGTCACGTTTTGCTATTGGATGAAGCCCCACTATTCTAGTAGGACTTTTCACTCCAATGTTAAGCTTGAATGTGAGATATCTTCATTCAGCCCCAACTTTATTAGTGACATAAGACACAAATGTCATGTGAGGAGGCCTAACGTGATGGCCTAAAAGCTAAAATAAACAGGTCTCAACATGAAACCTATTGAAGAGCGACATACAGGACACAGCATATGTGATGTGAAACTAAATGTATTCATTTATTTTCTATTGATAATAGACCTCCTAATAAATAGAAACTTTTAACAGAACTATTAAGCAAATGAGGTAAACTTGCCTTATAAGTAGGGCTGCACAATATGTGATATTTCGTTTTTCTGCAATTATACATATTGGCAAATGTGATTTAAAAAATCTATCAAATAGCTAAATGGGAATAAATCTAGATTAATCCACTTTTATAGTAAGACTTTAAGACTTTACACCCATACAGGGTGTAACCCCGCTTCGCCCTTTGTGTGCTGGGATAGGCGCCAGCAGACCCTGTAACCCCAAATTAGGGAATAAGAAATAATAGCATATCATGTGATAATGGGAAGTGGTAGCCTAGTGGCTAAGGTGTTGGACTAATACTATGAAGACCGATTCCCACCTCCACCAAAACCAATGTGGGCCCTTGAGCAAGGCCCTTAACCAACAATTGCTCAGTTGTTAAAAAAACAACAACATGATGGAACAGTGTTGGAGCTTCTTAGTACCAGTGAAGTCATGTAACTTTAGCACCAGTTTGGCAAGGAACTACGTATGGGCAGGTGACCCCAAACTTTTGTCATATATAGAATAGTTGAGTTTAATATTAAACGCGTCTTAAACGGGGAGGGGCGTGGTTAAACCCGGAAGTGCGATTGTATTGGCCACTCAGCTGTCAGACGTAAACGTAGAACCTGTGTAGAAAAAAAAATCGATATCTATATTTTACACGCACACTGACTGCTGTGCTATCATACTGGCACATTAGTGATATTTTAACGCCGGGTATCAACAAACGTGGCCAGAGATCCACCGGTTGCTCCGCCGGTTTCCGGTAGCTCAACGCTTGTGTTTGGTTGGAAGATTCTCTCGCTCTCTCTAGTGCGCACGCACGAACGGGTGCGCAGACATACGCACGCACGCACGCACACATTAGAAACGTCATCAGCGTTTTTCTGTAGTTAAATGGTCAAGACCGAGGAGGTCACTGGCGAAAAAAAATAGGATTAAAAAAACGGTAGGTCGATTTCCTTTATCTGATTTCACGGTACTGGAAGGTCATCGCACTGCATTGCATTACTGTGCACACCTTTTATTCTTTTCATCATAATCATCATCACAACCATCATCATCATCATCATCATTATCACAATGATCTGTTGGGTGTAAGGTGCATCCTGGTTTAGCGTTTCGCACGATTCGTTCATTTCGGTTTAAATTATACGTTTAGTCCATGAAACGATGCAGTCGACGATATCTCGGTCAAACGCTTCACTTCCTGCACGCTTGCTATCGATTAGTGTAAAGGTTTTTTTTTTTTCTAACGCATTAAACGTTTATTGTAATAATTACACCAAGAAACAGATCTGATGTTTTATACAAAAAAAAGCATTAAAGCCAAATGTTTTTGTTATGTGGATGTGGCATGAAATGTAAAAAGGATAGAATTAATTAAGCAATGAATGAATGAATGAATGATTAAACATGATTGATTATTTTATTTTGGATTAAAATGTATTTTCCCATCTCTCCCAAGATATTCAAAGAAATAAAAGGATTTTAAAAAGGAATAAACATATATTATAATAGGCTTCCTAAATGGGGGATTACAGTTTTGGAGTCCTGATTAAAAACAACACATCTAACAAAGCAGTTTTTCCGGTCAGAATCCACCCGCACCTACAACATCCGGTCCATCAGCGTTCAAGCCCACCTACTTTTATAGACACTAATACTCCCAGCGGTGTGGGAAACGCTGGCTCGGCTTGGCTTTTCCCTGCTATAACAGCACATACTAATACGCAAGATGAAACACTTGAGTCTGACAAAACCAAGGCCCAACAAAAAGAAGACGACGAAGGACAGAAAAAACGCTCCCGGACTCCTCAGGGCCACCAAGAAACTGTGAGTATCATGTCTGAGTTGGAAAAAGCCATGCCAGAGGAAGGTCAGCTGGACAAGGGGGCTGTAGAAAATGGCAATGGAAAAGAAGCTCTACGATTAGAATCTCCTGTCTTGTCTGGATTTGACTACCCTGAGTCAGCTGGCATTGGGACAATGGTGCAGTCCAGCAACTCGTCTTTGGCGGGTTTCAGCAGCTGGTCCACGGCTATTCCTGCCAACCCTTCTGCCATGATGGAAGAGGTGGGTTTCTTTAGCCAGACTGCCACCACTGCTAATGCTGCACCTCCATTGCTGTTCCAAAACTTCTCTCATCATGCAAGTTCTGGGTTCGGGGGAAGTTTTTCCCATCAGATTGGACCACTCTCTCAGCACCACCCTCATCCTCCTCCTCCTCCTCACTTTCAGCACCCTCACAATCAGCATCAACAGAATCGCAGATCCTCTGCCAGCCCACACCCGCCTCTATTTAACCACCGCAATGCTGCATTCAGCCAGCTCTCTCATTTGGGAAATAATCTAAATAAGCCCCCATCACCATGGGGAAATTATCAGAGCCAGTCCTCCACCTTGTCATCCAGCTCATGGAGTCCAGGTGGAGGTTATGGGGGTTGGGCAGGATCTCAGGGGCGAGAGTACAGGCGGGGCATGAATGGAGGCATTACTGCAATTAACTCCATTTCACCCCTAAAGAAATCCTTCCCAAACAACCAGGTTTCTTCTCAGAAGTATACCCGCAACAGCTCAAGCTTCAACCCCAAGCCATGGATGGAGGACAACATAAACCGCAATGACAGCTTCTTAACTTTTCAGGTAAGAAGGTTTTAAGCATATAGAGTAATTGATCTTATTGCTATACCTGCAAATAACAAATAATAAACTGAAGGGGATTATAGATCATCTGTCAAAAAGAGTTTTGAATGAATTTACTCTCACTAATTGAGCTGCAATCTCTGAAACCCATGATCCATGAAAGCACATTGTCAATGTATGTTCATAGGCATCCACACCTGCTTCCAGGCCAAATCCCATTATGACTTTTAGGCACTCCTGAGGCCCAGTTTGACGGATGTGTTTGAGCACATCCCAGATGTGCAAATGTGTCTCTGCCATTTTGTGTGTGTGTGTGTGTGTCAGTGTCTGTGTGTGTCAGTGTCTGTGTGTGTCAGTGTCTGTGTGTGTGTGTCTGTGTGTGTGTGTCAGTGTGTGTGTCACTGATATAAAAAGAACATTTGAGTGAGTCAGTGTCAGAGGATACTCTGTGTGATTCTAGATGGAAATAGGAAAATAAATAGCGTCTGGTGTTGTTAATAGCTCAGGACAGCATGATTATCTGTCCGAAAAGAAAAAAATATGGACTCATTGGTCAGTTCTCATACTGACACCGGTCATGAAATGCGATAGAATTTCTAACAGTCTATTCTCACTTCATTGTTTTATATCAAAATAATTTTATTCCAATATAAGTGCAATAGTCAATGTCTTATACTAACTAGTTAATATTTACTGTCTGTAATGTTTACTTAGATAGTGTTCTCGTTTGAACACAGTGGTAACAGTGGGGACTTTGAAAACACACACTGTTGTTTCATATGCTTAGTCAGTCCTCCCCTCTGCACAGCTTCTAGCCTAATACCAAGAACAGAGCTTGTATTGTGCCTACAAGCTTTTGCCCTCCTCTTTTAGACCAAGCCTGTTCTACCAGAGTTCATAACGATGCCTAGTAATTAGTCAAATGAAAATGAACACTGTATTGGTTGCCTTGTCTCAAACCTGTGTTAATACCTTTTTAATACCTTTTCATGTTTATGCTTTGAATTATTACATATAATGTATGATGAAGCATCCTCAGGTTACTAAGGCTGCATCTATACTAAAACAACTTATACTAAAGCAAATCGATGTAGTTGTACTGATCAGAAAAGGAAGTAAAAGATGGTGCAATAATCCCAGGACGTGATGGAACAAAACAAATTAGTTTTTCTGTGTGTTACTTCTGCATCATGTTAAAGATTTGCCACACAATGTTTTTTATAGGTGGAATGCATGAATGAATGAAAAAAAATATTTAAATAAAATGGTGACTGTGTCTGGTGGTTCTGGTGCTGTGTCAGATAATTTAGCCCAATTCCTGGTTGGCTCTACTAGCAGATTTACATTTGCAGAATTTGGCGAATACCTTTTATCAAGATCGAATTAACCCTTTAATAGAAATGTGTTGGCTAGACGGGAGAGTGGGTTAAGAAGGTGGAGAGAGTATTTTGAGCAGCTGATGAATGAGGAGAATGAGCGAGAGAAAAGGTTGGATGATGTTGAGATGGTGGAGTAGGAAGTAGATGGAATTTGTAAGGCAGAAGTGAGAGCAGCTGTTAAGAGGATAAAGAGTGGAAAAGCGGTTGGATCAGATTACATTCCAGTAGAAGCGTGGAGATGTTTAGGAGAGATGCCAGTGGAGTTTTTGACAAATTTTTAACAGGATTTTGGAAGGTGAGAGGATACCTGAGGAATGGAGAAGTGTTCTGGTACAGATTTTTGAGAATAAGGGAGATGTGCAAGCGTGCAGTAACTATAGGGGAAT
>JAOTRA010000008.1:608392-622301 GCA_026260255.1 Pseudolaguvia tuberculata | reverse complement strand
TATAAAAAAAACTTCTGGTGCCTTAGCTAACATAGGGCAAGAGGCAGGGTACACCCTGGACGGCTCACCAGTCCAACACAAGGGAACACATAGACTAACATTTACGCACACATTCACTCCTATAGACAATTTTTAATCACCAATCGATCTAATCTGCATGTTTTTGGACTGTGGGAGGAAACCGGAGTACCTGGAGGAGAACATCCACACTCTGCGCAAAAAGGTCCCCAGCCCGGGAATCGAACCCGGGACCTTGTTGTGAGGCGACCATGCTATATAACACACACACACACAATGGGGCAAAACAAGTATTTAGTGAGCCACCAATTGTGCAAGTTTTCCCACTTAAACAACATTTCATCACCTCAACTGTAAGAGACAAAATGAGAAAAAAATACACAAAAATCTTTTAAAGAAATTGTTTGTAAACTATGGTAGAAAATAAGTATTTGGTCAATAACAAGTTCATCTCAATACGGTGATGTATTGAGGCTGTTGCTGGGCAACACAATGGGACTTTCAACTCCTTCCAAAAATTCTCTATAAAGAAATCTGGAAACTGGCTAAGCCACTCCAGAACCTTGAACTTTTTTGTTACATGGGCGGTGTGTTTGGGATCATTGACATGATGTTTCATCTTCAATGCCCTTGTTTACGGAAGAAGCATTTCACTCGAAATCTGACTATATATGGCCCCATTCATTCTTTCCTTTCCACGGATCAGTCGTCCTGGTCCCTTTGCAGAAAAACAGACCCAAAGTATGATGCAACCCCCATGCTTCACAATAGGTATGGTGTTCTTTGGATGAAACTCAACATTCTTTCTCCTCCAAACACAAAAAGTTGTTTTAGCTGACTAAATGACATTTCTGCCAATTCTCATCCAAATGCTCTCTAGAAAACTTCAGACTGGCTGGGTGGGACATGTACTCGATTAAACGGGACGGCTTTTTTTTTGAGGACACGTCTGGCGCTGTAGGATTTGAGTCCCTGGTGGTGTAGTGCGTTACTGATGGTAGCCTTTTGTTACTTTTGTCCCAGTTCTCTGCTGGTCATTCACTAGGCCCCCCCTGTGTGGTTTTGGGATTTTTGCTCACCATTCTTGTGATCAGTTTTACCCCACAGGGAGATCTTGCATATGTTTTCCATTTTCGAATAGTTGCTCCCACAGTTTATTTCTTTCCACCAAGGTGATTATCTATTGCAGATTCAGTCTTCCCAGCCTGGTGCAGGTCTACAATTTTTTTTTCTGGTTTCCTTTGACAGCTCTCTGGTCTTGGCCATAGTGGAGTTTGGAGTGTGACTGTTTGAGGTATCTTCTATACGGATAACGAGTTCAAACAGGTGAAGGACAGAGGAGACTCTTACAGGTTACTGATCTGTGAGAGCCAGAAATCTTGCTGGTTTGTAGGTCACCAAATACTTATTTTCTACCGTAAATTTCAAATACCTTCTTTAGAAATCAGACAGTGTGATTTTCTGCATTTTAACAGGAAACACAGCTAACCCCTTAAAGTCTATGCACAAGCAATTTCTATCAAATTATAAGACTATCAAACTATTTTTAAGACAAACTGTTGAAGCTGTTGTTTCGGTATGCATCTTTTTGCTCCAGGGTATGCCTTTCTGCTTTTTCAAGAGGAAAGCTCAGTCCAGGCGCTGATTGATGCCTGTATGGAAGAGGAAGGGAAACTCTACCTATGTGTGTCAAGCCCAACCATCAAAGATAAGCCTGTAGGAATCAACAACTTGCATATCCTCTCTCACATCTAGATTTTTTTAACCTTCCACACAATAATAAAAATAACCAGCCGCTTTGCAACTGCACCATCAAACCAGGTGCAGTTAAATATAAACCCCAAGGGCAACTCTAGATTTTTTGGAAATACAATATTGAAAAAAGGGTTTACAGACAAACTGTTAGTTACCTGGAATTAGTGCATCTAATTATATCAGTGGTTCTAAGATTTCTTCTACCAAGTCCCCCTTTTAAAGAATAAAAAACTGACAATTTGCTGGAAAGAATTATAAAAGCAAATCCTGTAAAGTGTTTTTATATGTTTATATCAGACTGAATTGTAGTAGAACAAAAAGAGGACATTTAAAACTGAGGCCAAGAATATTGTTGTGCACTATTAGGTACAAATCCGCCCCTGGAATCTGAATGACAGTGATTTTGTGATGGATGGCTCTCAGCCTCTGGACCCCAGGAAAACCATCTTCGTTGGAGGAGTGCCAAGACCTCTCCGAGCAGGTTTTTGTTTGAATTGTATACTGAATATGGACAGACCAAAACTTTGTGATGGTGATTTAGTAGGCAGTGAATATGACATGGAGATATGATGCTTAGTTTTTGACAAAGATGCACACGTAGTTATTTTCAAATGTCTTGTGTACACTGTAACATTCATCTTTGGGTCCAAAAGGCTCAAATAGGAAATGGTAGCATAGTAATTAAGCTTTTGGAGAGCTAATTGAAAGGGCTGGGCTAGGCCCAATTGCTCCATTGTATAAGGGAGTCTCCAAAATGCTGTAAATGTTAGCCTTTAGAATGGTAGATGCTGATGTGCACAAAAAGTGAGAGATTGGGAAGACGCTGTTGTTTACGATTTTACTAGAAACAGTCAAGTATAATAAACGAGAATTTGGAAAGCCAGATGTGTCTTAATACTTTTAACCTGACACCAGTCCAGATAATTGCATGTAAGGTGATGCTGACCTACATATCATATGCAACTGTCTGATGTTTAATGAACAGGCAGCTATTTATGGTAATGTATGAAAATTATTTCTATGCAGCTTGAATGAATATCAAATTGGCAAGGCGGATATAGTTTGTTCATTATATACGCTGGCAGCTGAATAAATATCACCATAAATGCCTTTAGGTGAAAATAGCTAATGTACAAAAACAATTTTCTTTTTAGGAAGATGGAGCTACCAGATGGCAACTACATAAACATTGCTACATTATTAAGTCATAACACTTGTTGAGTTGTAGTTTTCTTCTTATATTAAAGAATTAATTTTTTTTCAGTTTGTCAGGTTTTAATAATCTTGATAGACAGTAGAATTTGTAATGAATAATTTGGGTCTAGGAAATGCACTAGACACAATGTATCAGTACTGGGTCATGGTGACATGACCTTTATGTAAAACAGCCTTTTTTTTTTAGCAGTAGCTGTTCTTCCTGTTTATATTTATATTCAGTGAGGCAAGGACTGTTGTCACTGCTTATTATTAATGTTTTTATAGATAGTGCAGCAAAAGTGATATTAGATTATGTGGCATGGTGCTGAGGCTTTTGCTCCACGTTTCTGTTTTCTTAAATAGATACATTTCGATAATTTATGCAATGGATGTTAAACATTTCTGTCAAAAAAACCCATAAAACTCAGTACACAATTTCATTCATTCCATAACTCGTATCAAGTAATGTATGTCTCATTAGTTTACTGATTGGAAATTTGATTCAATTAAGTTTTATTTATATAGGCGCTTTTTACAATTGTCAATTTTCAGAGTGAATGATAATTCTGATAGCAATCCCTGATGAGCAAGCCGGGGGCGAGGGTGGCAAGGAAAAAACTTCCTAGAGTGGGATTAGGAAGAAACCTGTGTGATTTTCTTTTTTTTTTTTTTTTTATTTATTTATTTATTTATTTTTTAATTTTTTTTGTGTGTTGCTGACAATGCTGACACTCCACTTTTGTGTGTTTCTTTTTTTTCTGGGTGGCAGTGGAGCTGGCAATGATTATGGACCGGCTTTATGGAGGAGTGTGTTATGCTGGCATTGACACTGACCCTGAGCTGAAATATCCTAAGGGAGCCGGACGCGTGGCCTTCTCCAACCAGCAGAGCTACATTGCTGCTATCAGTGCTCGATTTGTTCAGCTGCAGCATGGCGAGATTGATAAACGGGTTCGTATTGGCACACAATAGAGGCATGGGAAATGGGTGGCTTTTAACTGACAGATGAAATGACTAGATCAGTCACAAATGTGAGCTGATCTAGGCCACACCAGGCCAAAAAGCCGCAATTACAGTTAAAGCACCATAATTAACTTTGGAAATGGGAGAAAACCAGACTGTGGATTTACTATAACCTCACATTAATTAACGCAAAGCTGCTGCAGATAGAACCTAGAAATAAATAATGAATAAATGAGTGTGTGCCAAGCTTGTGAATAAATGGATATGACTCACTAATTAACCTAACAAGTGATGGTGAATACAGTGTTTTACTAGGAAATATGAAAGTGAAAGTCCGTTAACTTTGACAAATTATTTATATTAATTGACGACATTTGCCCTTTTTTGACATTTGTGTAGCTGAAACAAACATGGCTGAGTGACTCTTATCTATTATTATTGTATCCGGGTCGCAGAGTTCGCATGTTCTCCCCGCGCTTGCGCGTGTTTTTCCGGTTACTCTGTTTTTCTTTTACAGTCCAAAAACACGTACATTACATTAGGTTGATTTTGGTGAGTCTAAATCTCCATAGTCGTGTTCGTTTGTGTGTGGCCCTGCAGTGCACTGGCGAACCGTCCTGGGTGTACCCCTGCCTCTCGCAGTATCGTTAGTAGTAGTGGTAGTATTAGTATCAATAGTATTATTAGTGATGGTGGTGGTAGTAGTAGTAGTAGTAATAGTAGTAGTATTATCAATAGAATTACTATTTTAGCTCCTCTAAACCAGATGATTAATCTTTACAAAATTTATATAATATCTTTTAAATGGGGAAAAATTCGCAGAAACATTTTTGACACTTAAAACCAGCCACTACAGTGAGTTTCAACTAAATTTACACTTGCTATAGTTTAATAGGCTGTAGTGCTCAGTATAAGATTACTGGAAAGGCAACCAATGGAATCCTTTTTTGTTTTTGTGAAAATGTCAAACATACACATTTGTCTTCCTAGATTTTTAGATTTTTTTAAATTTGGTGTAAAGTAGAAAACTAACTTGACTAACTTTCTAGATAAAACTCTTGGCACTACTGGTAATTATTACTTGTAACGTAAACTAGATCTTCAATTGTTCTTAATCATTCATGATGTAATTTTATACATTTCTTTCTATTTAATGAGCTTTCTTACTGTCCAGGTGGAAGTGAAGCCATACGTCCTGGATGACCAGCTGTGTGATGAGTGTCAGGGCACACGCTGTGGGGGAAAATTTGCACCCTTTTTCTGTGCCAATGTCACCTGTCTGCAGTACTACTGTGAATACTGCTGGGCAGCTATACATTCGCGTGCAGGGCGAGAGTTCCACAAGCCCTTAGTGAAGGAAGGAGGAGACCGGCCTCGCCATATCTCCTTTCGCTGGAACTGACCCAGCACCCTGGATGACTGACTCAGCATACATGCACTTTTCTTTTTCTGTTACATTCTATATATATATATATAATATTTCTTTTAAAGTCTAAAATTTAATTTATTGTAAGTTTTAAATTTTTTTTAAACGGCGATAAAAGAAGTGTAATTATTTAAATTTTTTTCCCCTTATTATTTCTGCCGGACCGCCAACAGGCTAAGGAAAGTAAATGTATCTAACTGACCAAATGTCTGACAAATTGCTTATTGTTTAAAAAACGTATGTTTGAAAAAGATCCTAATAGATCTAAAAAAAACAATTTTTATATTGTTAACTGATCATAATGAGGTTAATCCGAGTCATTATTCATATTCTGAGCCGAAGACTTAATACGCTTGGATTTGCTCAGATTAAATGTAAGCTTTTCAGTACAGATTTACTCTCCTATTTGCTGTTAGGTTGTTGTTCACATTTCTATAAATATTTTCCACTACAATTTGTTGCTTGAATTTGAGATATTTCCTCATTCAACTCTAATAGTATTGGTGAGATCAGACACTAACATAAGGTAAGGAGGACTGGGGTGCAGTCTTCATTCCAGTTTCCAATGATAACGCATCATATGATGATGGAGATCAAGAGCTTTGTGCTCAGGGCCATTGTCATGCTGCAACAGTCATTAAGTCTGTTAGTTTCAGTCAATGTATACTGTAATGCTACAACATACAAAAACATTGTGGGCTTCCATATTTGTAGCAAAAGTTGAGTGGAACCACATATGAATCTGATGGCCAATCTTTTGGCAATATAGTGCATGTGTATTGGGTTGAATAGAAAAACTGTAGTACCAGGATATATAGGATCTATGTTTCTGCAGTTCTATTATGTTATATACATAACATATTAAACCTGCATAACCGTTGGCTAGAGTTGCGGTCCGGCTAAACAAGTTTTCAAAATTTTTATTTTAACGACTGTTTTAATTTAGCGTGCATGAAAACTTGAATGCTTTAGACTTTAGTCAATATAGGTGTTTAGAGTAACGCTACTCTAAACCACTGTTTTACTTTTGTAATACTACTGTCGAGACCTTGCCTTTTCTTTGTTGTTATATGGGTCACAATATAGACTTGGACTGAACTACATTTTAAAACTGGTAGGGATTAAAAAAAAAGAGGCAGGATCATTAAAGGTGCACATTTCACTGTAATTTATGAAAGAAAAAAAAAACATAAAACGGTGTTGACTAGTTTTGAGACCGCAAACTCAAATAGTTGCACAAATAAATGTATGTCGAAACTATTCTAGCATTAAAAACACTCAGACCTTACTAGCAAGAGACCAAACCTACTGTTAAACTAACAAGATGCAGGTTGTTGTTTTTTTTTTTAAAGAAAAGGCTGTTTGAGCATCGCTGGCATGTTTAGGTGGAATTACCTTAGCAGACTAATAAGTCTACATAAATATGCATATGAATTTTTGTTTGCTCACTTCAGGCACTTGTAATCACTTTAACATCGTCTTGAATTATACTCATGATGGTCTCAGTATATATCTCGAGATCTCAAGGAGTTGGCACGCATGCTTGCGTTTGCCTGTTTCCATAGGTCAGACTGACCAAAGATAAGCCTTAGAGATAACAAATGTCTTGACCTCCCTGAAATTACTGTTGTGCAAAGAAATTAGGACAGACTAGTTAGTATTCATGTCATGTGATTATAAAAATGTAAGTAAGAATTACTTGAGAATAACAATAACGCTTGTGATGGTAACAGCGCTCACTTGTCAGGGAATTTGTGCAAATACTGTAGTGCTAATGAAAATGACCACTTGGTGTATTAGTGCTTTATCGCATGTTTTATTGGGTTTTTTTTTCTCCCCTTGAATTTTAACCTTTGGAATTGAGCAGTGTAGTAGCTTAATACATTTTCGAAGAGCATCCTGTCACAGAGTACAAAGTGTTTTCTACATGGTTTGCCAATTTTTCTGTACTGTGCTTTTCTAGGTGGTTATTTTCACATAAACATATGTACAATCCCCCCCCTCCCCCTTTCCCGAGAGGAATGGTCTTTTTGCAATCTTTTTTGAAATTTATTTCACAATTATTGGTTATAGTTTTGGTACCTTTTGTTACAAAGTAAGAACCATTCATCAATTATACTTGAGCTTTTTATAAATTTATTCAGTAAATATTGATTTTATGTAAAGGAGAGCATTTTTAGAAATCAAACTCTTGCTATTGATCCTAAAAGTAATATGAGAGAGAGACATGTATACAGTGGGTACGAAAAGTATGCAGACCCCATAAAATTTTTCACTTTGTTATATTGAAACCATTTGCTAAAATCATTTAAATTAATTTTTTTCTCACTAATGTACACACAGCATCCCATACTGACCGAAAAACACAGTCTTTTTGCTGATTTATTAAAAAAGAAAAACTGAACATGATCCTATTTAGTCCCTTTGCACAGTATTTAGTAGAAGCAGCTGTTTGATCTAATACAGCCAGGAATCTTTTTGGGAAAGAAGTTTTTCCATCTGAATTTGGAGATCGCCTGCTATTCCTCCTTGCAGATCCTTTCCAATTCTGTCAGGTTGGATGGTAAACATTGGTGGACAGCTATTTTAGGTCTCTCCAGAGATGCTCAATTGGGTTTAAGTCAGGGCTCTGGCTGGGCCATTTAGGTGTTGTTGTGAAGTTCTTTGTTCTTTGTTATTTTAGCAGTGTGCTTAGGGTCATTGTCTTATTCAAGCGTACACCTTTGGCCCAGTCTGAGGTCCCGATCACTCTGGTTTTTGTCCAGGGTATCCCTGTATTTGGCTGCATTCATCTTTCCCACGATTGCAACCAGTCATCCTGTCCCTGCAGCTGCCATCACCATGCTTCACTGTTGGGACTGTATTGGACAGATGCTGAGCAGTGCATGGTTTTCTTCACACATACCACTTAGAATTAAGGCCAAAAAGTTCTATCTTGGTCTTATCATACCAGAGAATCCTATTTTCTCACCATCGTGTCTTGCACTGAGGCAAGATTTTCATTGGGCAACCCTGCCATTAAGTTCCAACTTGTGGAGGGCTGCATTGATGGTTAACTTTCTACAACTTTCTCCCATCTCCCGAGTTAATCTCTGGAACTCAGTTACAGTGATCTTTGGGTGCTTCGTTTCCTGTCTCATCAATTTTCTTTCACCTCGGTAGCTCAGTTTGGCCGGACGGCCAGCTCTAGAAAGCTCTTTTCTTTTTTAATAAATCGGCAACAATTCGATTTACTTCATTTCGTACCCAGCGTGCGTGCGTGTGCGTGTGTGTAAACTTTCCCTTTTATCACATTACGATTGTAACATTTTAAATAACTTAAATAAATAGCTGAAATTAATCTAGGAATGAATTTTAATTTAAAAAAAAAGGCTGCACACAATTTCTGACCTTCTACACGTTACAAATTTCTAGTTGTTAAATTTTCAGAATCCGATACAATTTAAGCCGAAGTTTTGAATAAATAGATTTGGAAACAAATAATTAATCTAATTTTTAAAAATTTACATGACTGTTAGTGTATATACATTATTATTCAAATATCCCAACTGCTAGAAAGGCTAATTTTAATATGCATGAGCTACATTCAAACTGATATGGCTTAAGTAAAATTACATTTGTTTTATGTAATTTCTTCCAATCACACTGAATTGCAGTTTTCTTCAATATTAAATGGAAGAATCTCCTGTAAGGCCAACAGTAATTTCAACCAACCCAAAAAAGGGTAAAATATAAAAAAATGAGATACACAGTTGGAATTATGAAATTTAAAAATATTACTTAAAAAAAAAATTGCAGACTATTAACAGACATAAGTGTCACAACTTAATGACAAATATAAATAGTATAATTTTTGATTGATCCATATTTTGATGTGCATTTATCATTTTTATTAATCTCATAATTATGATGAAATTTTAATTTTCTTTTCATAATTATAAGAGCTTAAAAAGAGTCTTTTTTTTGTTTTATTTTAAGGCCAATATTGATTTGGTCCTTTGAGACTTGAATGTTTTAAATAACCTCAAATTATGTGCAATATGGTTGGTTGACTGCTGTTTTTTCTTCAATAACTTATAGACCCACCGCTACTCATGATAACCTTTTCTTTCTTCTCTGATTTGTACTAAAATGCCACTTGTATGTGTAAAAAAAAAAAAAGAAGTTATTTTTTACTTTTTTGTGTATTCACATATTTTCCTACTTAATTTTATGCTACTGTGATTAAACTAATTGTAAATATTCAGCGAAGAACCTTATGGAACGTTATATTTTCAATTGGAATGTCAAACTTTTGTCGTTTGAACGTAACTAGCAATTGGTAAAAAAGAAAAAAAAGCGCTACATTTATTAGAATTTCAACTTTTATTAATCATAATATGATGTATTATGTCTACAGAAAAATTTGAAAAGTATCTAGTTGTAACTGCTTCTATAAATTAAAAAATAGTTTATAACTACCAAAAGGTTGTATTTATCAAATAGATTTTTATAAGAGGTAAAATTTTTTGCTATGCCATTTATAAGTTTAGTTTTCTCATTTTTTTAAATGTATTTTACCACTATTTAAAACTGTGGGAAGATATCATTGTTTTATAGTCAGGTTAGTTAGTGTGCTGTTGTCACTAAGTCCGACGTCTTGATTATTTGCAGCTAGGTATTTATAACAGTATGCCTACTTTGTAAGTATTTGTATTGTGTTATGTTGAATGAATAAAGTGAATAGCAAGGATTGCCATAGTGTTTTTTTTTCTTTCTAAAATAAATTGATTTTGCCCTGTGATTTGTAAATGTAACCTAAATCCCAGCAGGTAGATTGTGTGTTTTCAATGTCCGATCTATTTTTAAGTTCTGTGGGAAAAGATAAGCTGCTGCAGAAGTGGAGCAGTAAAGACATAAATACACTTCCAGCCCAATGGATTTTCACCAAGACACAGTTAATGTGTCTTGTGCAGCCAGAGTATTTCATTCATTCGTCTTCTTGCCCGCTTATTTCCTAATTCAGGGTCACGTGGGTCTGCCGGTGCCTATCCCAGCGCACATAGGGCAAGAGGCAGGGGTAAAGCCTGGACGAGTCGCCAGTCCATCTTAGGGACAAGTTGCTCAAGTTTAGGAATAGGAATGTTGTTACATTCTTGTTTACTACAGGCTTCTAGTTGTTCAATTATCTTAGGTCTTGTTTGTTCCACTTAATGATGCGCCAAATCTTTTCTATGAGTGAAAGATCAGGACTGCAGGCTGGCCATTTCTGTACCCGGATCCTTCTCCTGCGCAGCCATGATGTTGTAATTGATGCAGTATGTGGTTGAAAAATGCAAGGTCCTGAAAGAGACGACGTCTGGATGGGAGCATATGTTGTTCTAGAACTTGTATATTCCTTTCAGCATTGATGGTACCTTTCCAGATGTGTACGCTGCCCATACCCCACGCACTCATGCAACCCCATACTATCAGAGAGATGCAAGCTTCTGAACTGAGCTCTGATACAAATTCGTGTTTTTGCATTAGTCTGGAGGACATGGCGTCCAAGTTTCCAAAAAGAAATTCAAATTTAGATTTTTCTGACCACAGAACAGTTTTCCCCTTTGCCACAGTCTATTTTAAAATTAGTCTTGGCCCAGAGAAAACGCCTGCGCTTCTGGATCATGTTTAGATATGGCTTTTTTTTACCTATAAAGTTTTAGTCATGGCACAGTGGATTGTGTTCACCAACAATGTTTTCTGTAAGTTTTCCTGAGCCCATGTTGTGATTTCCATTACAGTAGCATTCTTGTATGTGCTGCAGTGCCGTCTAAAGGCCAAAGATCACGGGCATCCAGTATGGTCTTCCGGCCTTGACCCTTATGCACAGAGATTGTTTCATATTCTCTGAATCTTTGGATGATATTATGCAATATAGATGATGATAACTTCAAACTCTTTGCAATTTTTTTCCTGAGAAACTCCTTTTTGATATTGTGCCAACACCCAATCATGTTGCCAATTGACCTAATAAGTCATGTGTAGCTCTGATGAAATCCAAAATATTTGGCATGCTATTTCAAAATGTCTCATTTTCAACATTATCTATATTATATTCTGAATAACCTATTGAAATTTGAACTTCCAGTTCATCACATTCTGTTTTTATTCACAATTTGCACCGTGTCCCACATTTTTGAAATTGGGTTTGTAATTAAAAAAAAGAGACCAACTGTATAAGTAGACAAAGACTAATATTGGCAGTGTGGTAGCTGAGCTCCTGTGTTCAGTGTTGTGGTACTACACTAAAAAAAATAGCACTTTGGTTGAACATGATTTAATCGTGGACAGTTGTTCTGTGATTACAAACACATTATCTTAACAAACAATGGATGGTGTTAAACCAGCTTGAAATATTTGTGTTCTTTTAACATGAACAGGTGACATTCACTAAACATGATTTAAATACTCATTTTTGACTTCAAGTAATCCTGTTAAGCCGATATGTTTACATTACTTCTACCGAATCCCATTTAGTCATGTTACTACTATATGCTAAATAATATGTAGTAAATTCTTTTTACTAGGGAAATGTGTACAGAAATGTTTTCCTTTACAATGCAAATGAAAGATGGGTTTACATTCCTGCATGCACAACAACCCATTAATAGAATTTTTATTTTTTATTAAATAGCAAAGTGTATTTGCTTGTAATGCATTTCACAAAAAGAAAGTAACCTGCAATTCCAAAGAAAATATGTTTATTATTAATGATTAATTTAGATTAATCTAGAAAAACAAGTTTAGCATTTATCATAAGTGGCACAAGACGTTTCCTTATACTTTGACGCTGAGCTCTACCTCTCTTGGCAAAGATCCACTTGGAGTGTGTTTATTAAGTTTTGAGAAAAATTAAAAAATGTGTGTGAGAGAGAGAGAACAGAACTCCTTTTACATTTTCAGTGTTTGTCAATAAGTTTTTATGTTTTCCTTTATATAGCACCTGTCTCAGCCTGGGTGGCTTTCAGGCAAAACAGAAGTGGGAAGGAATTTTCCAGAGAATCGTCATCAACATTGACAATTGACAATAAATTTTATATATATATATTAATTTTCTTGATTTTATTTGTATTATTTAGGAAAAGGACGAAAAGGTTGCCTGTGATAGCAAATGCTGTAAATAATTAATTGAACTGGTTAATTTCATTTATGAAACTCAAAATAGAATTTAAAAAATGTAAAAAAAGAAAATAATCTGCTATCAAAGTGTATGAGCTGGGTGACTAAGTATTTAAAGTTTTGAGATATTAAACAAATTAAGTTAAGTGCTATCAAAACTTATTCGGGATTACAGTGTACAGTGGTAAAATCTGCTGTCTCCAGGTTTTTAAAGTTTGGAGAAATCTCAGTGAATAATCCATACTGATATGTATTATCTAAACCCTCTCTTTTATACAATAATACACACCTATAAGTTTCCTATCCAATTGTAAACGGTTGTGCCATTGTCTCCATTTTTACCCCTTTTATCCATGGGTATCCATTTTTACCCATGAAAAGCACATTTTTAGGTATTCACCCATCATTATTAACCCTTTCTCTCATGGCTACATCTGGATTAAACATTTCCCCTCCTTAATCGTTAAACCCCATCTCCTAAGGTGTCGATGTTTACTTGTTCATTTTCCTTAGCTTCAGCAATCTGATTTCTTAAACCATCACTTAGAGGACTAATATTACCGCATAACTTAAAATAAAGCTTGATCTCATTCTTCGTCAATATAATGGGGAGAGGTGGCCTTATAAATAATCATTTTCCCAATAATAAAAGCAACAAATATGTCTTTTTTGTGTCTTTAAGGACATGATATGCTGTCAAAAAATAACCATCACCGAAATAACAATAACATTCTTCAAGAAGAATGGACTTATTATTTTTTACAGTAATGATGCATAATGCTTTTGTCCGATCTATGGGGTCCATTTTAGGAACAGTTTGAAAAGTTTTTCCAACTGTACAAACTACAAAGTAATTTTTATGTTTACGTGTTATGTTCTTTAATCATTTTTTAATTAAATCTAAATATCTATGTGAATAATAAATTCATTTTTATAAATGGCCTATAAAAAGTCATATGAATAGCATTTAAAATTTGCTTAATTTTACTATGGAAAATCATTGTTAATGTTGATTTAATTCCTGAAAAACCTGTAAAATAAAAAAAAAATAAGTGTAAGTACACGATTCTGCCGACAATGGTGAGAAATGGCAGTAGTGTCTAAAATAATTAATTACTCAAATCTTCTGAAAACAACCAATGAAAGAGTGTGTGGTGGTATATCATGGTGTTGACTGAACAATTTAATGTAAATGGTTTTTATTTATATATATTAAGTTCTTGCATAGTATATATGTGCAAGAAGAAAGAGTTAGAAAGAAAATGTGGAATGTGGAAAGGCAGATGGCGGTAGATTTTGCTAAAAGGATGGATATGACAGTGGTGTTATGCGAATGATACCCAACTCATCTTCTCTTTTCCTCCCTCAGACATGACTGCTTCTGCCCGGATCTCAGCATGTCTGGCAGAC
>JAOTRA010000008.1:589520-607078 GCA_026260255.1 Pseudolaguvia tuberculata | reverse complement strand
ATATATACTACAGCTCCCCTATAATAAAACTATCATGATTAAGTCAATTAAATTGCTATCATACGATCGATTGGTTAATAATTGTGACAACCTTAGGTGAAATACATTCTTTTTGGTAGGACTCGGAACATACTTTGACGTTAAAATGGCAAGCTGATGTGGATCAGTGCCCAAATAAAAATACTCATCATATAATAGGGAATAGAAGATGTTTACAATATGTGATATCGTCTTATTTAAAAGAGAAACAAAATGTCAGTAATATAATGTAAACTTAACAATAAAACACATGATAGTCAATGTCATGTGGCAACACTTTTTATCTGCTAAATGAGACTTTTTCTCAAATGTGCATCTATCATATTTTGTAGAATTTCTAACTTGAAATAAGCTTTTTAGGTTATATATTATTGCCATTTAAGTATTTTTATACTTATAAATCTGTTTTATAGACATTTTATTATGTGCAAATCTTACAGCTTTGCTAGTGAGCAAACTAGTGCTTGAAACTTGGTTGGATGGAAAACTTGAAATCTGTTCTTTCATAAGACTTTCTTATTGGTTAAAATTGTGCTGTATTATTGGCACAGCAAGACATGTATGAAATGAATTTTATCAACGCATGATCTTCTAGTACGACATGATTAAAAGAAGCCCACCTGGCCACAATATCACCCAATCTGGCGATGCTGTTAATGAAATAATTGCCATAAATGTGTTTGTAATACAGTTCAACATTATAAATTGACGGAATCATTAAAGAATTCCTCAGAAGCTAGAACAAAGGAAACAGCAGTAAGTTTTTTTTCAGCTAAATATCTCAATCTTAACCTATACAGTACAGTTAGTTTATAATGACTTGCTGGAATCTGTCTGATTATTGCTATTGACTGCAGTTTATAGGCCAAAATATAGGCAAATATGTTTCTTTAGCAGAGTGAAGTGAAACAGAGCGTGCTGAGAACAATAGACAAGATGCTGCATGAAAACAGGATTATCAGAAAGCAGTGGCGCTCAGGTGAACCTAATACCTTGAATTATACATATACCGCTGCATTTCTGTATACATTGAATGTGTTCAAAAGAACACTGTCAAAATATTCAATCTTCAAGGAACATATTTCTGTATCCTAAATGTTCAAGGTTTCAAGTGTGTATATATTTATATTTAAATATTCATTCATTCATCTTCTTACCCGCTTATTCCCTAATTCTGGGTCACGGGGGTCTGCTGGCGCCTATCCCAGCTCACATAGGGCGAGACGCAGGGGTATACTGACACACTTTACCGCCTTCAGGAT
The DNA here is from genome assembly GCA_026260255.1 of Pseudolaguvia tuberculata. Lineage (NCBI taxonomy): Eukaryota > Metazoa > Chordata > Actinopteri > Siluriformes > Sisoridae > Pseudolaguvia > Pseudolaguvia tuberculata. The sequence goes on along the minus strand of JAOTRA010000008.1, from coordinate 605,777 downwards.
ACAATATTTCAACCACTGGTTTGGTAGTCCTTGGCAGTGCAAAAAGAATGCACTCTGAATGCAGGCATTTGCTAAATTCAGCACACTGTGGTTTTTTTTTTTTTTTTTTTCAAATCATGAAATATGTCACAAAAATGAGGTTGTGAACATCACTGTCTTTAAGTTCGCTGTCAAAAATGTGAGTGTGAGCGTTAAGCAGCTCGGGACTGTTGCTTTTGTAAAATAATAACCAGTCATAACAAAAAAAAAAAACCTTACATTTTTAATTAGACCATTGAATCCGTGTGCTGCGACTATTAGGTCTTGACTACCCTGACAACCCAACCCGAAGTATGCCAACCACCTGGCTAAATGTTTGTAAAGCGCACAGTTATGTTGAATATCTTTTAATGTTAAAGGATTATATTACCTGTCGACTGTTCCCATGTACTGTTTGTGTTGACACTAGTTCAGGGTCGCTTAGTTTTAAATATGTTATTTTTACAGTGTATTGTAATACAGCAGCACCCAATAAATTTTCTATGTAAATATGTAAAATTTTTTATTGTTTATTAATTAATGTTTTCTGACATCTGTTTTTTGCCACAGATTAAAGCAGCTATAAAACAAGGACAGAAATAGAGATTGAATGTTGGTAATGTTTTATTCCTGTTTAAAACATATATCATAAGAAAATAAATTTCTATATTGCAATGAGTTAGAGCATTAGGCTGTAGTACAGAGACTTTTATTTTGTGATTATACATATAAAAATGCTCCACTAAATATTTGACCCTAGGTGGTGCTATGTTTCAAGTTTTTTTGTTTTTACCTTTGGGTTACAGAAATTTGCATTCTGGTTAAACTTAAATAAAAAAAGTTTATACCTTTTTTGCTTTATGTTGTTCTAATTTTTTGTTATAACACTATTAAACATTTAAAAGGTTGAACTTCATTACATTATATCAATACAGTTCTGTCTTTACACAGTAAAGATGTAATGTAATTATGTTGACCCAAACACAAGACAGATGCTTAAACAACTTTGTCTATTTGTGTTGCATTGAGAAGCATATCTTATATCTATATTTTTATAGCTCGTCATGTGATGTCAAGTTATTCAGCTAAAATTCTATTGTCTAATTGTCTCATAACTAATATATGAAAGGTACCGAATGCAAGTAATTTTTAATTAAATATAGATACTCTGACTGTTGTTAAAATATTTGCTAATTTCTTTAATTGGCTATAATTTTAACTGTCATTATTTATTAGATTTTGTCACATACAAATGAGTTTTTAGTCATTAGGTTAATTAACACCACCTATAATTACTGATTATTATGGTTAATTGTGTAAATTATGATTATTATAATTATTGTATTTACATACACACTGGGAATTTGGCAGAACTTTTTCTAGTGCCGTATGCAAAGGTTTGTGGTTATTATGATAAGAAAAAAGTTGAATGTGTTGAACAATGCCATGCATGCAGAAGTGCATCAGCAATAATATTAAAACCACCTGCTTAATACCATATAGCTTCCGTCTAAAACAACACTGACCTCTATCTTTGTCATGTTCTTTAAATTATTCTAACAATTTTTCAGTAGCCCTTCTGTATAACTACACCAGACAGTTGCCAGCTCCTTTCTTTACATTTGGTTTACATTCACAGCATTTGATAATGTCCTTATCCAGGACTTATCTCTTGACAACTGAGCAATTGCGGTTGAGGGCTTTGCTCAAAGGGGCCAGTAGGAGAGGCTTGGTGATGCTGGAATTTTAGCTCACATTAGTAATACAAATAACTACCAGGAAGGTATAACTCGAAGGAAGTGGTAGCACAACAATTCAGAGTTTAAATTCCAGGAGTCCAAGTTCCGCCATAATACATCTGAAAACAAAGTTCTGGTGTTATTACTAGGAAAATAAATAAATAAAATCTGTTAAAAAACAGAATGTGTCCTTGCTTAAGGCTTTCTTTGTGAAATGTGTCTGTTTATGGAACCCCATTTCATGCCTGGTTGTTTATAGTGAGAAGAATTAGGGCTGTGTATGATACAACAAGTAACAGCATATGATATATTGCAACACAAAAAAAGTACAACAAATCGCTGAATACACAACAAATACAAAGCCATCCTTTTCTCGCCATGGTTGATTCTGATTTGACACATACAGAAGGTCTTAATTAAACAAACAGATCAGTTTAATTTAAACATGTATCAATACTAAAGGTTAGAATGTCGATGCACCATAATAATAAAAAACATCCTGCCTTAACATTCAAAAAGAATGTAGTTTTAAAACAGTCATTAGACTCATATATGTTCATTTAATCTCATAATTAACACACCCAGTCTATCCTTTAAATGTATTCGAATCAACCCACAGAGTTTAACAGTACACAGTTTATTACACAGTAATAATCTTAAAAGATACTATTAAAGTAGTTGAAAAAGACACTATAAACGCATGTGATTTTCAACAGATTATTCCAGATTTATTTCCATTTCCATTTGATGAAGCTCCTCTCTTCTAGTAAGAGTTGGACACTAATGTCAAGTAAGGAGGTCTGGGTTGGAGTCGACATTCCAGTTCATTCTAAAGTCATTTATCCTAACTGCACTGTTGCATCACATTAAGAAGGTCCAGGATTTTGCCACTGTCCAAAATCATATATGTTAGGAAAATGAGAGATGTAATAGTGGTATTAAAAAATCATTCATTCATCTCAAAGGTTCAGTGGTGGTAAGATCGATAAATTGTGCTGATCTGGGGTTTTTTCACTCTTGTGATAATGAAGGGATTTTTTTTCTCAGGGTCATTGTCATGCTGGAACAGCGTTGGAGTCTCTTAGTTCCAGTGACGGAACAATGTAATGCTACAAGCTACAAAAACATTCTAGACAATGAGCTTCCATATTTGTAGAAACAATTTGGAGAGGAACCCCATGTCAATTTGATGGTCAGGTGACCACAAACTTTTGGCAGTATTAGTGTATATTTATACCATGTGCACATACAACATTTATTGAGTACAAACATCAGAGTGGAGGCCTAAAAAAGATAATTAGGCATTTTAACGTCTTGGGTGTTTCCTGCTGGTTAATGTTTTCATTTAATACAATAGAGTCTTTGAATGTAACAATGCTTATGTAAATAAAGTAGACTTCTTCATCATATGTTAAAATTTTTAAAGATTAAGTGTGGTGTCTTTTTCTAAAAGCACAGAAATGTTTTAAGCATGGTTAATCAAGTCTGCCTATTTGTCGCCTTTTTCAGAACACAGGAATTTAAATAATATCTGTCCAATGTCTTATACTAGTGACCACTAGTGAATGTGTGTGAATGGTTGTTTGTCTATGTGTTGCCCCGCGATGGACTGGCGACCCATCCAGGGTGTATCCACGCCTCTTGCGCTATGTGCGCTGGGATGGGTGCCAGCAGACCCTGTGACCTAGGAATTAGGGAATAAGCGGGTAAGAAGATGAACGAATGAATGAAACTTTAAACTTTAATGGAAAAAACATTAGTAAATGTTGGTCAGCTTCTGACAATTTCTAGGCCAGCAAAGAAGGACTTACTGTCCACCACTGGTCAATCCAAATTGTCAATGTTAAGTGTTTTTTTGTTCTGACAAAGCTCAGTACTAAGTAGTTATTAAGGTCGTGTTCATTTTGCTTTAGACACCAGTGTCATATTAAGCTATAATTATTTTTACCACTGTGCCTATTTAATGTAATATGTTGAAAAGGTTACAGCAAATTGAGCCCTACCCATTATTTAATTGCGATAGTATACCACCTCTACTCAAAAGAATCTCCATAATGATGTGTAAAAGAACAGGAATGACACAAAAAGCAATTATCCCTCCTGGCATAGGCGGGTGAAATTGGGCTACACTGACTCATACTGTTTTACAAGTACAAATTTCTAACTAACTTATTTTATTTTCTAACACACACACACACACGCCAATGTCTTATTGATGGTTTATTTATTTTAGTGGAACAATTAAAAATGTATATACTTTGATGGTTTGATCTTTGCTCTACACTTACAAAGACTTAGTGTGTTTTCTTTCTTTTCCTAATCCCAATACTGTATGTAGGTTGTATGATTAAAGGATTTGTTATCACATTCAATCAAATGTATTACAGTTATTATTTTTGGCAATGTTTTCTGCCAAAATGAATTAATTCTGTATGATGAAATAAACAAAGGATATTTATACATCCTCTATACCGGCTTATTCCCTAATTTGGGGTGACATGGGTCTGCTAGAACCTATTCCAGCTATCTGAAAGGGCGAAAGGCAAGATAGGTACACCGTGGACAGGTCATCGTAGGGCCACACACACAATTACACTTACTTCTATGGGCAATCTAGAATCACCATTCAACCTAAGCTACATGTTTAGAAACTGCATGAGGAAACCAGAGAACAAAGTAAAACCATGCAAGCACAGGGAGAACCCAGGCATGCAAAAAATATTACATGTAATATTCTGTCTATTTATAGTTCTGGAATAGGGATGGGATTAAGTTTTATTCAGTTGTTGTTTGAACTAGTGGTCAACAATAGCATAACACAATTAATTGTTTTTGCTAATTTGGGATAGTTTCATAATAGTCTCCCAACAATATATTTATATACAAGTACAGACAGGAGTTTTAAGAGAAGCTTAGGTGAGGTTATGAGGTTATGGAATAATATAACTATATATACTGTAGCCCAAATCTTGTAAAATGATCTGCTTTTTTCCATTGCTAAATTTTTTTAAGGTTCTTTAGATTGTTGTTTGAACTGCAGCTGGTTAATGACATTAGCTTCCATTGTTCATCACAAACATGAAAAATACATGGATAACGCCAAAGTTGAGATATTATGAAGATCTACATAATGTTCTGTTAACTAAGTTCTCAAACCAATTTTGTTCAAATCAAAGATGGAGATCTTTATTTCTCTTTATTTCTTTGGAGTCTTATCTATACATATTTATTGGCTTAAGCTGTGGTCATTTGGTTTGCTGCAAGTAAACTGCGAGTAAACAGATGTTTCTAATATAATTCATTCATTCATTTATTCATTCATTCATCTTCTTACACACTTATTCCCTAATTTTCATGGAGGGCTGCTGGCACCTATCCCTATTGACCTAATCTGCATATTTTTGGACTGTGGGAGGAAACCGGAGTACCCGTAGAAAACCTGGGATCTTCTTGTTGTGAGGCGACCATGCTACTCACTATGCCACCCTGTTTATAATATAATGGACAGTAGTTAGATTTACAGACGCAACAAAAAAAAATATGATTTTTTAAAGAACTAAAAGTAGACACAATTGAAAGATACATTTAAAAATAAGTAATTGTACCGTATATGCAAATGTACTTTAGATGCTAAAATAGTAATCTAATAGAATGAGATGATGGTGTGTACTAGCCTGTATGTAGTAAAAAAACAAGGTTTTTTTTGCACATACGACAATCAACACTTTTTTAATCGTATAGCTCTTCCGGTTGTTTAGACTCATCACAGTTATTAACAAAGCAGATTTCTTTGATTTACATGTCATGTCAGTAGTGCATTCCTGGTAAAACCATTGTGTTGAAGAAATATAAAACAAAAAGGAACTTACAATAACAACTGAAAAAATTGGAGATCCAGATATACGCTTTAACGCTGTATATGTTACTAGCAATACCTTGATCAGTTAGTTCGGTTGTGGTTAATTAGGATTAAAGATTGAAGAGCTAAACTCTGCAGGACAGCGGCCCTCCGGGACCAGTATAATATTTTACTACTCGTTCCTTCTTGTTATTTGCACTTGCTTAGCATTATTTATAACTTACATTTTATAATCATCATTTCAATATTTGCCAAATTCTCTCTGCTGTCATGTAACAATCAATATAGTGGTTCTAGTATGTACAAATTTCATTCAAACTTGTAGTCATAATGTATAAAACATAAGTACATTAATAGCACTTAATGTAGTGCCTATTTAGAGTAAATAGGATGGGATTTCAGATAGAGTTGTAGACTTTTAACTTTTATTTATTTATGAGGCTACATATTTCCTAGTTACTTTCTGTCTTTGTGAAACTTATGATCATTCGCATGACTTGATGGCTTTTTTTTCTACAGAATTTTTTTAGGCAACCTTTATTTGCTGAGTGCACAACTCATTTGCTGTGCCAGGCTCTAGGAAAATTACTTGCTCTTAGCTTTTCCGTGGGCCACACACCGCTAAGTTTAGTGTTATAACTGATTCAACTCATTACCAAGCCCTTCATTACTGGAATTGGATGTGTTGGAGACTAAACAGTAAACTCATTTCTATAATTCTCTTGCTTTTAACTTAAACCTGTGTTGTATAAAGCCATAATATAGACATTATGTCCAGTGGTGTGGCTTCATGGGTGGTATAAGGTGTAAGATGTTGCCCTAAAAAAAGCTGTGCCTCAGATTATGTAGAATCAGATTATTAAAAGGTCAAAGCTTTTTTCATTCATTCATTATCTTACCTGCTTATTCCCTAATTCGGGGTCACGGGTGTGTGCTGGCACCTATCCCAGCGCACATATGGCGAGAGGCAACGCATTCAAGATTCAAGACAAACAACCATTAACACACATGTTCACTCTTATGGACAATTATCACTAATCGACCTAATCTGCATGTTTTTGGACTGTGGGAGGAAACCAGAGTAACCAGAGGAAACCCACGCAAGTGTGGAGAGAACATGCAAACTCCGCACAGAAAGCCCGGGGATTGAACCCAGGATCTTCTTATTGTGAGTGACTGTGCTATCCACTACTGCACCGTGCCGGCCCAAAACCTTTTTCAAAGTTTGTTTAAATTATTCTTGCAGTTAAAAGTAATTCACTTAACCTAGTCGTGTTCGGTCATGTCCTTCTCGGACCTATATTTATAACATAATTTCCAATATTTATTTCATTAAATTGTTTTAATTTTTTTCCAACCGTTTATTCTCTTCATTTAGAAACATTACTCTCAGTTGCACTGCTTCCAGTACGTGTATATAGATGTTTGATTTTTTTTTTGTCTGTTCAGATTTCAATGGCCATTTTAATGTAATCTGCCCAAACGCTTCCGAATCAGTAGTGCTGCCCAGCAGTGGCAGATTGCCAATAGGTTAATATTGTTAAAGACTGTTTCTTTAACCAATCAGATTTTTTATTTCTAATACTTATGATGTCTGCATTTTTCTGATTGAGTCAGAGTTTCAGCCCAGCCCAATTACCTTTATGTCAGACAGTTTTAAAAATAAGTTTGATCTTATCACCATCTCAGTCTACCTCACTGCCGGTCTTAGTCGATGTCTGTCTTTGTGTTGTTGTTGCAATTGTCTCACTGTCTGCACTGTTCTTGTTGTATGTAGTTGTTGTTTGTAGCACCAAGGTCCTGGAGAAATGTATCATTTTACTGTATACTGATCCGTCATGTATGGTTAGAATGACAATCAAACTTTGACTACTGTAGAGGTTTGCAGTCTGAACAGGGTTTCTTTCTGTAATAAACTGTTTCTCATTATCACTATGTGAAATGCCTTTGGTGTTAATGCCCTGCTGTGTTATATTGTGTTTTTTGTATAGTATTGATGGTAATTAATTCTGTAATTATGATGTGATCGTGGTGTTCTTAAGAGGTGTGTCAATCAAGTTCCCACTAAAGACCCAGGTACAAAATTCACTGCATGTCTATACATTCATTAGTACAGCTTTTAGTATTTCAGTTTTCAGATTGCAACTTTTTTCAAGTGACTGAATCTTATTAAGAGGAAATGACACCAACCAGGATATAAATTTCCAACAAAATTTAACACATGACATTAACCAACCAATTACAACAATACAAGAGTAAAAGATGACATGATCACACAGTGATAGGCATAAAACACAAAAGGGCTATGGATCATGGAATAGTGAAGAATGATCTATAGCATGGCTTTAGAAGTGGAGTATTCTTACTGTGTTTTTGAGCAGTAATAAACATCCCGAGGCTAACAGTTGAAAGAATTGTCATTGAATTTAATTTGTCACTATATGGCAAAGGCTTTGTTGACCTCTACTAAGCTTTCTAATAAAAAAGTAAAGCATATGCCTGTAAGATTAGAGCTATCTGGGCCCTAGTGAACATTTGAATAATTGTATGTAATCTTAAATGGGTGTCCAGAGATTGTAAATTGATCCTGTGCAAATTTGTATCTCTGTAACTTGCCGGGGTGTGTATTATTATTTTTATGAAGGTTTTCAGTGTGCAAAGAATGATACTACATTGAAGTGTATTTTGTGTTCGCCTACAACAATATAATTTGTATAAAGAATGCTACCAGAAGAACAAAAAGAATGATGGAGAAGCAGGACATGTATATGTGGCAAAAAACATGGTTTTGTATGGGCTCTCATACTGTATACTCTCATACATGTATACCTATACCCACAAAATATTTCCAAGTAATAGGCTATCTGTCACAGATCGGGCAGGTTCCGTCACGCAATCACCACCTTGTTCGAACACGAACAGACATATTGCTGCTAATGTGTCCCCAGAAGAGTCTGTCCAAATCCTGTCCTGCCTGTCGGGTTCTCTCCATTTCCTCACTCTGCCTGTTCTGCACTCATCCTTCAGGAGGATTCAACATTCAGCACTTCACGGCGAGCGGGATCTACAAGCTTGCTCGCTCTCTAGCGTGGACTGTTCACACCCCTGATCACTTTGTTTGTGTTGTTAGAACTCATCCCCTTCTCTTTGTAATCCTCCTAATAAACCCTGTTCACTCTTATCTTGCTTAACGATTGGTACTCTTCCGTAACACTATCCAATGCTTAGAAGTCATCGATAAAAGTTACAGGATTTGCTTATTGCAATTTCTAAATCATTTGTGTTCCCTTAATGGTACTAATCTTATGTGACTAGGACATCAGACACATAATATTGTGTCAAAGCAACCTCATGTTTATGAGGTTGGAAGTTCAGATCAGTCGTACTAATTGTTATACAATTGCACATGAAGCATGGAAAAGTCTTGCGTGTTGGCTCGGCTTATTTCACCAATACATAAGTTTTCCATATAAACAACTTAATCTAACTCATATTTGCAAGAGTAAATGTGCGAGCAGGCTTGAGGTTTCTAGAACATGACGTTCGACCTGTCTGGCAGCATACATCATTAATCACTCTTTGATAGCCTGCAAATTAAGTTGATGACATGTAACTGATAATTAGCCTGTCGTTCAGCTCATTCAAAAAAAATGTTTCTCTGTTTAACCCTAAAGCGCAGGTATAATTGCTCAGTGCCTGGAGGAACCTGAGGTGAGCACCACAGAGGGCAGAAGTTAACTTTGGCGCCATGTATTCTGTAGGCGCAGATGAGAACATGATAAGACCTGGAGCTGAATCCATACAGCCTGAAGGCAGCCGGGCTATGACATATGAGAGTTTTATTACTTTTAACACCTATGCATAGTCAACAATGCATAGTTCTCAGTGCAAACAGAATTGTTGGTAATGTTTTAAACTGCATTGGTCTGTCAGGCTGTGTTAATAATACAGTGGCAGTGTTTGGAATAAAATGTTCCTGTTGTGCAATCCAGCCCTAAAATTGGAGCTGTCTGCTTCTCAGTCTCTTGAGGCTTCAACTGTTCGTAATGGTCTGCTTACATTTCACTGTAGCCTGACAAACAGAAATTGGCTGTTTTAAAGGGATCAAGCAGCGTGACTGCTAAGAGCGGTGTCTTTTTATTTCACATTTTGACTAGTGACAGTTTTTTAAGCTGTTTTGTATATTTACAATGTAAGTCTGAAATCCTTTTCCATGTTTACGCAGGGTTCCCACACTACGGGTGTGGAACTGATTGATTCTTAAATGCTTTCATCAATCAAGAACTTTTAAGCCACATTTGTGGCTTTGCATGTTCAGGTCAGATTTCAGATTGACGTATAACAAACGAAAAAAAAGGATTTATTAAATGTTCACAATCAATTTAAAGATTATTCATAAGAGTAGGTATTATGTAATGTAAAACTGAAATTACTTTTTAAAGTGACTGCCAAAACATAAAGGTTGTTAAAGTAAACACGGCGGTCCAAATGGTTTATGCTGCGCGTCATTTCCTTTGAGCATTCTGTAAACACTGTAATCGCTTTGATATACTTAGCAATGAGCTTTTATTGTCATATCTTTGAACTGAAATAGGAGTTTGATTTTGTTTACTGTTTCAGGCGTCCATTTGGTTTTTGCCTCTTGATAGCAGACCCTCCCAAGAAAATCAGCATATCATTACAGCTATAGGCCTAAAGAAAGGACTTGTTACTATTAAGAGATCATAAAGAAAAAAAATTGGGTTCCACATTTTACAATTGCTACATGTTAGTTTTTTTAAATAAAATAATTCAAGTAAGTGAGGAAAATAGCCAATTTCAGGAACAGAGTAAAAACCACTATTTTGGCCACTATTTGTCATCTAAGACAAATTAAAAAAAAAGTTCCTATATACCACATTATGCAGTAGCTGGTCCAAATGGAGTATTAGAGGGCTGAGACCTATGCAATCTTAAAAGATTCCTTTATTTCGACTATAATATGATGTTTTTGAACGCTAGTTTGACTAATTTACAGATTGATGATTTATGGTGGGCGGAGCGGAGTGGTGGCGTAGTAGATAGCACAGTCGCCTCACAAGAAGAAGGTTCGGGTTCGAATCCCAGGGCGGGAGTTTGAATGTTCTCCCCGTGCTTGCGTGGGTTTCCTCCCACAGTCCAAAAACATGCAGATTGGTGATTCTAAATTGTCCATAGGAGTGAATATGTCTATGTGTTGCCCTGAGATGGGGTGTACCCCTGCCTCCCGCCCCTTGTATGCTGGTATACGCACAGCAGACCCCAGTGACCCCGAAATTCGTGAATAAGCCGGTAAGAAGATGAATTAATGAATGAATGATTTATGGCCGTAATAGATTTTTCCTTCAGATAATCATGTTTTTGTATTGTTTTATATTATATGCATTTTATATTTTATAACATACAGTGAAATTGTTGTGCTACATTTGTATATTGATGCACAGGGAAAAAAAAGGAGTTTATAATTGTTAACTTTGAACACAGGAGAATGTTTAGATTTATTGCATTTGGCAGACGCCCTTATCCAGAGCAACTAACAGTTATCTCTTTTCTACAACTGAATAATTGGGAGGGTTAAAGACCTTGCTTTATTATTCATTCATTCATTCATTTTCTTCCCCGCTTTTTCTCTAATTCAGGGTCACGGGGGTCTGCTGGTGCCTATCCCAGCACACATAGGGCAAAAGGCAGGGGTACATCCTAAACTGGTCACCAGTCCATCACAGGGCAAGACATAGACAAACAACCATTCACACACACACATTCACTCCTATGGGCAATTTAGACTCACCAATCATCCTAATCTGCATGTTTTTGGACTTAGGGAGGAAACCGCGAAGAGAATATGCAAACTCCGCACAGAAAGATCCCTGGCCCGAGAATGGAACTTGGGACCTTCTTCTTGAGAGGCAATCGTGCAAACCACTATGCCACCGTGCTGCCCGGAATTATTAATACCAATTAGTAAAGTTAGCTTAAAACAATGCTATGCAAAATTAAAGTTTAGAACTCCCAAACGAAAAGACTGGCAGTTGGTACACTCCCACAATGGCAGTGTGAACCAAGGCTAAGGACAGCATGTGCCTGCCTTTCACACACAAGTGACAAAAAGGTGTTGACAGAGAGGTATGTATTAATTGTTCCTTTCAAAAACAAAACCAGTTTTTTCTATTTAAAAAGTTGCATTAGTTAATCGTAAAGCACATTTATGCTAAGACAAACAAGCACTGATACAAGTTACCCTCTTTATTTTTATATAACTTTTTATCATTTCTGACTAGCTGAAAACCTAATAAAGACATCTTTTCTCATATGCAAACATGAATATTACACGTATTATACTGATTATTATCAGAAGCATAGCTTGGGTTTTCAGCCCCTGGAGGCAAAGTCAGTCTTCAAGCTGCCTTCTGGTCTCCTCGTCACAAGGTGTTAGGCAAAAAGGGGTCCATCATGCTTGTCTACAAATTTCTAAGCTTTAAAACATGGTATATTTCTAGTGTATGAAGAGGATAGAAAAGTAAAATAATTAAGGCAACATTGGTACTTTGAAATTCATTCCTAATTGTCATTCCTAAGTATCATTAATTTGGCACCCCTAGATGCTGTGCCATTGGACAGTTGTCCCTCCTTGCCCACTCCACCACCAGCCACACCACTGTTTATTATTCTGTAATTATTGTACTATATTTTGCTTTACCTGATCAAAATGAGTCATGTTGTTGTCTTTTAAATGATTTTAAAAGAATTAAATACTATTTATAAATTGATACAATTAATAAATACTAAGGGCGGAACGGTGGCATAATGGTTAGCAGGGTCGCCTCATAACAAGAAGGTCTTGGGTTTGCATGTTCTCCCCGCACTTGCATGGGTTTCCTCCGGGTACTCCAGTTTCCTCCCACAGTCCAAAAATATGCGGATTAGGTGGATTGGTGATTGTAAATTGTCCATAGGAGTGAATGTGTATGAATGGTTGTTTGTCTATGTGTTGGTCTGAGATGGACTGGCGGCCCGTCCAGGTTGTACCCCTGCCTCTTGCCCTATGTGAGCTGGGATAGCAAACCCCTGTGACCCGGATTAGGAAATAAGCGGGCAAGAAGATGAATGAATGAAAATGAATAATAAATACTATTATATATACTATTAACATTTCATTTACACTGCTGATTTGTGGCTGTAAGCATTTTCACAGAGCAGTTTATCATTCTATGTTAAAAGCTGTCAACAATCAACCGCCCTCTCTTTTATTTCCAAATGTTCTTTCATCCTTTCATAATATTTGCTTCTGTGGTTAGTCCTCCATAAGGTGTTTGAATATCATAAGTAATTACCTGGCAGAACAAAATACAAAGCGTTCTCCTTTAGCCGCTAATGATTGTTATGCTCCTGGATATGCTCTTCTACTGTAATAGAATTTCCTGCTAATTATGTCTTCTTTTTCCTTCTCATTAAGTAAACTTAATTGCATCAAATTAGCCACAGAGGAACAAGTTTGCTCTGATTTTTAACCCATGAACGCTCCCTAATTACCCCTTCTGCGACAGGGTTTCGTGAAAAAAAAAGATGAAAAGGCAGGTTCTTAATTGATTTACAGGCATTTACACCAACAAGTCAAGCTGTGAACACCATGATTCATAAACCTTAATGAACCCATAAGCCCATGAGGCCTTTGCCACAGCATTAAACCTGTCACAATTACAGAGCAGCATTCCCCTCGAGGGCTGTAATAAGAATGCAGAAGCCCAGACTCAGTGGAGGCACTTAACTATTACTCTTGACTTGTACTGTTGCATTCCCAGAGTGAATCAAATAATTATAGCAGTGCACTTTACAGAAAAAGCTTTCTTTACAGTTTGTCACTGACTTGTTGTAAATCTTGTTCTTAGGACCTGGCTAGCTGTGGGCATCCATGAAAATCTAGATGCATTTAAGTTCAAATCATATTTGTAAGAAATGACAATCCATTTTTAATTTCATTTGACGAAGATGATAAAAGCAGTCTATTTTTTAAAATAATTAACATGAACTGTTTGTTTGTTTTTTTGCATTGTTGCAAATAAAGCCCTCTGTACGGTTTGAAGGTCAAATGACAGCAGAGCAAAATTCATAGCGTTTAAAATGACAGTCTCCAACTAATCAGCCTGGGCGCCATATACCTCAGGAAGGTAGCAATTTTGTGTCATTACTGTTAAATCCCGGTTAAAAGAACCGGATTCCAAAGGCCTAATTACAAAGTGTTAATAATAACAATGTAATGACAGTCATTTTCAGCCTAGCCCAATCCCAGTGCTTTTTGTAGCCTCCTAAGAGATGTGCACAAGGGGAATTACGTTTATCAATCATCTTGCGTTTGCCTGAATTATTAGTCATAGACTATGTCACAAAAGTTCAAAGACGATTAGATTTCACTTTTGGACATGTTTAATCTTATTAAACAAGTGTGAACATTGTTTATGCATCAGAATGGTTGTTACACTGCAGATCAGAGGTGGTGCATTAATGACAACACAAAATGTCTTTTCATTTGCTGAAAAATTAATGGAGAAACATTTGGTGTAATTATGTAAATACCGGAACGTTATGTTTCTTATTGATTTCACACAATTTGACAAATTTTTATGTTTTTAAGTCGGGGCTAAGGGTGTCATCTGATATTTATTACCCTATTGGTCTAATGCAATCATTAACCTTGTGTTTTAATAAAATAATTGTATCTCGGTGTAGATGGAATAAGCTCCAGTAGATCCATAAATTAGGGATAAAGCGCGTATAGAAGATAGTAGCACATTGTATAATAACAGGAAATCAAATCTAATCTAAGATGACTTAAGCCCGATCTGATGCAGACAATAATGCATATCAAGTCGCAAATTCAGTCACATATTTTTAATTAAAAGTATATTTATTAGATCATTGGCTATTACTTGCATAAATTTACTTGTGAATACTATTATAAACATCATATAAATTATATCCCCCTTTTTGACATGGTAGGTTGGTTACTGACATGACATGCATTTTGATGGAAGGTTAGGTTGATTTTAACAGTAAAAGATACCTTCCAAAATGTTTCTAAATTGATTTGCATTTTTAAACATGAAATAGGTATTTGACCTTTTCACTAAATATGACTAGTGGCAAAACCCTTATTGGGAATCTCGGAAATTATCAGAAAGAATTTTGTCCCATTTCTCCTTGCAAATCCTTTCAGAGTAATTAAGGTTTTGTGGCTGACATTTGGCAACTCTAAACTTCTGCTTCCTCTACAGATTTATAAGGGAGTATGGTCTGGAGACTGGCTAGGTCACTCCAGGACCTTAATGTGTTTTCTCTCGAGTCATGCCTTTGTTGCCTTGGCCATGTGTTTTGAGTCATTGTAATGCTTGAATACCCACCCATGAACCACTGTCCATTCATTGATTGTCCTTTTTTTGCAGTAAAATCCTGTCCTGTCAGCAGCAAAATACCTCAAAGCCTAATTTTTATTTTAGCCCATTTAAGCCTTATAGAGGTTTACAATTCTTGTTCTGGTCTTGGCTTTGTTGGAATTCTGAATTTGATTTGATTAATTTCATTTAGAGTTCCTTTACAAAGATTGCTGTAAATCTGAGTTACCTATAAAAAGACATATTGAAGCCAGAAATGCTGCTAATTGATAGTGGATCAAATATTTATTCAGTAAGCTTTATTGACATCTCACCATAAATATAGCAAATCAAGTACACAGTGAAATTAAACAACTCCAGGACCCCATGGTGCTACATAAAACAACACTATAGTCTAAGACTATAGAATCAATTGTGTGTCAACTAAAGTTAGTTCAGTTCAGTATTGTGTTGAGGAGCCTGGTGGTTTACACATTCGGGATGTCTGGGTCAGATTGCCATGGTATCTTTCTCCAGAAAGCAGCAGGGTGTCGAAGTGGGTGTAAGAGGTGCGTAGGGTCGTTCACAATGCTTTTAGTTTTTCCGATGCATCCAGTAGTTTAAATGTCTGTTATAGAGTCAGAAGAAACTCTGATTTTTGCAGCTGCTCTCACTGAAACTGCTAAGATCAGAGTCTGAACACTGATGTCATCTACTGATGTTTGTTTCACTCATTCACTCACACTTTCATTCATTCATCTTCTTACCCGCTTATTCCCCAATTCTGGGTCACGGGGGTCTGCTGGTGCCTATCCCAGCGCACATAGGGCGAGAGGTGTGGGTACACCTTGGACGGGTTGCCAGTCCATCTCAGGACAACACATAGACAAACAACCATTCACACACATATTCACTCCTATGGACAATTTAGAATCACCAATCGTCCTAATGTTCATGTTTTTGGACTGTGGGAGGAAACCGGAGTAACTGGAGAAACCCACCTGAGCATCACAAATACAAATGCACTTTGAAACATCTTATTCCAGATTTATCCTCAGTTAATTATTTAAGCTCCACTCTTCTAGTAAGACTTTCCACTCCAATGAGAACCTTGAATGTGAGATATCTTCATTTAGCTTCAACAGTATATTAAGGAGATCAGTCACTAATGTCAGGTAGGGCGGCGCGGTGGTGTAGTGGTTAGCACGCTCTCCTCACAACAAGAAGGTCCCGGGTTCGATTCCCGGGTCTGGGG
>JAOTRA010000008.1:552087-574974 GCA_026260255.1 Pseudolaguvia tuberculata | reverse complement strand
AATATTTTTTTAATGAAAACTATATTTGTTATCTAGTGCATAACAATCTGCAAAGCAGGAAAAGTACTCTCAGCCTACAATGCATCTGCCCTTGGATTAAATAGCACTCGAGACTGGAGGCTGCCTAGGATACTGCTCTCTTTCTCCAATGTAAGTACATGATCTTGAAAACGTTCTTGTATACTCAGTCCTGATTGGCTCTGTTAGGTGAAATGATCAGGTATTTTAATGAGAATAAGGATCAGAAAAAAGGTGTCAGGTACAGTAAAAGGTATATTACAGCATAAGAACTTTGACTTGGTGTAAGGTGCTGACACAGAATTTAAAACTACAGAAATACAAAATAAGGAGGGCACAAAAGCAAACAAATTATTTAACGATTTAAGCATGTTTAAATTTTATGATCATTTGTTAATGTGGAGATTGTGATAAGCACAGTAAGCGATAGTGTCAAAATTTTAGGAAAGACAGCTTTACACTATGTAATTTCTCAGTAAGAAGTTGTATTTGTTTGCAATGTACTGCAAACAGGTCTAAATTGAACTGTAATTAGTTGACTAATTATTAACAATTTACAAATTATTAACATCTCTCATCTCTTTATGTACCTGCAGAATTGTACAAAATCATACAGCACGGGATACAGTCCACTTCATCAGCTTTTGGATAATATAGTAAGCTGTGCAAAGAAGGAGTATGTGAAATTACTGGAATGATCCTATTTATATCTTATTGTATTTATATAATCACTTATTTATATAATCACTTGTTATTTATAAAAACTTCAAATCAGTAATTTATTTGTATGTTGTTTTGATGAGGATCTAATAAAATATTTATGCAAATGGTATGAATTATATTGTTTCCATTCAATTGAAGTCATGTTGTTTCAATCCAGAAAGATGGATTAAATCTTTAAAAGATTTATTTAAAACATTAAATGAATCTTTCCTTTAAATAATTTAAAATATTGCAATAATACTAGGAATTGTCTTTTGTAGTCTAGCCTGGTTTGAGTCAAAATGTCTCTTTAGAGGGTCACTTAGAGAGACAAAACATTACGTTAATTGGACTGTAATTTGTGGACTGTAGTCCAATTAATGTAATGCTTTGTAAATTATTTAAATTTAAAATTATTTTAAGACTATGAAACGTAACTACACCACAAGAGATAGAACTACATCCTCAGAGATATAGTCGTATCCCTGAAAACAGTCCTTACCCAAGAGAATTGGCCACAACCCCTGAAATATACTCATACACCTAAAAGTACATCCCTAAAATATGACAAGATTTCCAGAGAAATTGTGAGGTCCATAGAAATATAGCTATACCCATAAAAATGTCCAGGTTTCTAGAGACATGAAAAAGAGACATGGTTACACGCCAAAGACAAACTGTTGTAAGGGATTACTGTTATATATTATATAATTCTCTCTGGATAAGGTTGTCTGCCAAATCCTGTAAATGCAAATATTAAATGTAGATGTTGGGATTCGAACCTTTAATCCTAATTAGGAGTCCAACACTTTAACCATTGAGCTACCACTGCCACAGAGTTACCTTAGCTTGTATACATTCAAACCAAGGCTATGCCACTTTGGCCTTCAATTATTCTTATTTAAAATGTGACACTTTTACCAAAAGTAATGTACTAAGCTGGTTTTCTGGTTCCTATGGTTAAGAAGATAATTTGTTTGTGCATATAGTTCGTTTGCTTACCTTTTTAAGAGTTGGCAGTGTAACCATTTATAACTATTATTAATTAACAATTAGTATAGTGAAGCTTATTTTGGGAGGAATATTAAGAAATTATTTACTTACATATTATACTTATTAAATCATTTTCAAGAAAGTCAAACAGACATATGTCATATATTTTTATTTGTGCATACCAAAGCCATCAGAAATAATTTAATAAATAAAATAATACAGCATAGTAAGTGTAAACAATTTAACAGCAAATAAAATTATTTTTGACTACAGTGCATATGTGATAGCTGACGGAATGAAGAACATTGTTCTTGCACTATAACTGTGGTAGGACACTAATATTGATCACTGTAACAGGTGCTCGATGGCAGTTTCAGGTCTGGATGAACGCTTCCTACAAACAATGCACAAATATTAGCAAAGAGGTTACATGCGCAGAATGCTGTAAGTTTTAAACTAGATAAATGATTATAATATCATAATACACGTTTCATTAACTATCTAACACAAACTTTCAATACAACAAAAGAATGACTCAAGAATGACAATAATTACAAATATAGTATCTGTGATATCTATGGTCTCATCATTGAAGTTCCAATAAAATATAGTCAAAGCTATATACCACTTTTAAGGTGCAACAATAGTGCTATACAAGCTGTATTGTTCACATACTCACTAGTATGCACAGACAGTGGGTACGGAAAGTGTTCAGACCCCCTTAAATTTTTCACTCTGTTATATTGCAGTCATTTGTTAAAATCCTTTAAGTTCATTTTTCCCTCATTTATGTACACGCAGCACCTCATATTGACAGAAAAACACAGAATTGATGAAATTTTTGCTGATTTATTAAAAA
Organism: Pseudolaguvia tuberculata; assembly: GCA_026260255.1. NCBI lineage: Eukaryota > Metazoa > Chordata > Actinopteri > Siluriformes > Sisoridae > Pseudolaguvia > Pseudolaguvia tuberculata. The sequence continues at coordinate 572,402 of JAOTRA010000008.1, read as the reverse complement.
AGATATGTGACACTCATATATTTAACTCAGGTCCATTTCTTCTTATCATCCTTGAGATGGTTCGACACCTTTATTTGAGTCCAGCTGTTTCATTATACTGATTATACTTGAAAGCCACATACCTGTCAAATGTAAATCATAAGGTTAAAGGAACTGCCTGAAGAGCTCAGATGCAAAATTATGGCACAGAACCCTTCCTAGAGCTAGTCCTCTGGCCAAACTCAACTATCGGGGAGAAGAGCCTTGGTGAGAGGTAAGGAAGAACCCAAGGATCACTGTGGCTGAGCTCCAGAGATGCAGTCGGGAGATGGGGGAAAGTTGTAGAAAATCAACCATCACTGCAGCCCTCCACCAGTTGGGGCTTTATGGCAGCATGGAACAGTGGATTTTCTGGTCTGATGAGACCAACTTTTTGGCCTTAATTCTAAGCGGTATGTGTGGAGAATACCAGGCACTGCTCATCATCTGTTTAATACAGTTCCAACAGAGAAGCATGATGGTGGCAGCATCACGCTGTTGGGGTGTTTTTCAGCTGCAGGGACAGGACGACTGGTTGCAATCGAGGGAAAGATGAAAGTACAGGGAAATCCTGAACAAAAACCTTCTCCAGAATGCTCAGAACCTCAGTTCCAACAAGACAATGACCCTAAGCACACAGCTATAATAACGAAGGAGTGGTATCACAACAACTCTGTGACTGTTCTTGAACATCCCTGAAAGAGACTTGATTTAAACCCATATAAGCATCTCTGCAGAGACTGGAAAGGATCTGCAAGGAGGAAGAGCACAGGATCCCCAAATACAGGTATGAAAAACTTGTTGTATCTTTCCCAAAAAGACACATGGGTATAAGATCGAAAGGCTGCAACTACTAAATACTGAGCAAAGGGTCTGAATACTTGTTACCTGTTATATTTCAGTTTTTACTTTTTAATAAAATCAGCAAAAATATCAACAATTCTGTGTTTTTCTGTCAATATAGGGTGCTGTGTCTACATTAATGAGGGAAAACTTATTTTAGCAAATGGCATCTTATAAAAATTGCCTGTTACAGCAGTAACTGCTTCTGCAGTGAGAATGCAGGCCGCAATATATATTGCTTGTGGCTTCGCAATTAAAATGACAAAATAACTCAAAATGCAAATTAAAAAGGCATATTTTTCTTCCCTTAAAATTGTATATTGTTTTACAGACATTTTGGTAGCCCGAATGGGAAACACAATAATGTTGGACTAGCGATATGCGGACACTGTATTCAAGTTGAGATCAAGTTACGGGAAGCTTTATGATGGTATTTAAATAAACATGAAATTTAGACGAAAAGAAAAAGGATCTGACCTGCGCCCAGTTTTGGGTCTGACCTTGCCACTCTTTGAGGTCCTCGGCCGCTCCAGCTTCATCAACGATTGGCGCATACTCTCCTCCGTATACGCAAGATACACATGGGACAGATCCACTTCAAATGGCTGAAACATTTGAAACAGCTTAAGTGAAGTGCAGTGTTAAGGATAAGTTTATATATACCATGTATAAAGTTTATTACAGAGTTATACACCAAGTTAAAATGATATTTACATCCTTTTCCTTCTTGTCTGGCACAGGAGTTTGTTTTCTCATGTTGTTGCCCGTGTAAGCTACGCATTTCTGAGGAAAGATAGATTATTGTTTATTGTGAAATGGCCGCAACAGTAGATAATATTTAGAGTTCTTACCAATTGCCATTCTCCAATGTCTTCATTCCAGTGAACATAATTCTCTATCATTTCCTATACAACATAAAGTGTAATATATATATATATATATTAGATTTGTAGTCAAAATATAACTAAGTTTAATAAGTTTCATTATTCAGAAAGTTTCAGGCACCACTACCACAATCATTTTATCATTTCTAATTGCACTTACCCATTGCAGCTAGCCATAATTTGAATTGTTTTAAAGTCTACATTTGGATGTTAGACAAAAGACTTAAGGATGAAGGTTGATTTTATTTTTTGAAATTACATTAGATGTGATATAACTACATTTAAAGCAATATAATTATTACATTGATGTATATTGTTTCATGCAAGTATAATAATATTTGGAAATATTTTCGACTTCTGAGACATAAAAACAATCCTGCCTACCTGATATTCCTGGGGGATAAAGCTGTCTATGATTAACATTTGCAGGCGGAGTTCTCTGCTGAGCTGCCGGATGTTTTCCAGAAGACCGTCAATCTCTCTGTGATTTTCCTGTTGCAGATCTGCCAACTAGGATAGGAGACAAAACTCTTTACCTTACTTCCTCTAATATTCTAAAGAGTATACATAAAAGCAAATCAAACATTAACATTTATCACAACTGTACAGAAATAGCAAGGAGATGTTCCTGGGATTCAAACACAAGATCAGCAGTAGACACCTTTACCACTATACCACTTTGCTGGATCAGCCAACATAATTATATTAGATTGCATATTATTTTAAATACTTTTCTAAAAGAATTATTATGAATAATATTAATAATAACTCTGATAAACAAATCAACAAAAAAATCCTTAATATTAGGTGAACAAATTAAGACAAGTATATTACCAACAGGGATGTTTGGACATTAAATTGTAATGAAGGCAAAACTCATTTTTGGCATACCTCTGACTTTGCTGCCATCAACATGGTCCAGACCTTCTTTAGTTTCTTAGTCTTTCCTTGAGCCTCTTCCTGCAAACTGTTGTATTTTTCTTCGATGTCCAAGCGTTCTTGCTATTGTGCAACAAAACATGAATGCATGTATAACAATAATCAGAAAAAAATATAGATTTCATCAGCATTAAATGTGAAATGAAAGCCAGGTGAAAATACATACCTCTTTTTCTTCTAGTTCCCTTCGGAGCTGGTCAGCCCTTTTCCGTCGCTCCTCCAGCTCATTGTTGGATTCTTCTAAAAGCTTCTCCTGTTCCTCTGCCTTGGCCAGCAAGTCAACTCCTCCAACAATTACCTTCTTCTCCAAAGCAGACAGCTTCTCAAGTAAAAGTTCATGTTCCTGCCTGGAAATTGAATGAGACTGTTAAAGTACTGACAAAATAAGGAGTCATCAAACCAACATGACTGCTCACTACATCATGTTCCGTACTATTCTTATCTGTACATAATAGTATACCTTAGTAATATATAGACATGGTTTTGGTTGTATCCATAATCACGGTACTTGGATAACAACACATCACAATATATTGTACTAAAATACAAATAAAATGAAGTAAAAACAGCTAAAATGGACTGAGGATTTGAATTAACTATTAACATAATTACAAATCACTTCAAATAAATAATTTAATATGATACTTAGGTTTAGACTTTTCAATATATATATATAGCTGGCTAGAATTTTGCTAACACTTAAGGTGTACTTGTTTTTAGTTGAAGATCTGCGTCAAGACAAATGCAGCATTTAAAAAGTAATTCTGTGTCAATACCTTTCAGAAATCACATTCTACACATCATAAATGCCAATTTAGTTTCATACATACACTTGTTTGATAACTGTCTCAGGACTCACTGGGCTTTGAGCAGATCTTTCTCTCTCTTCTCCAGCTCTGCACGTGCTTTGTTGCGCTCCTCTTCCTCCATGTCAAGCTTGGCCTCCAGGGCCTTTCGCTCTTTCTCAATTTTCGCCTGCATCTCCGCCATCTTGTCTGGGGACACCTTCTTCTTTCCTGTCAGCCATGAAGTTAAAAAGAATGTACACAAATGGATCTGTCAGCAAATTCCTTTTGTGATTTATAAAGTTTCTTGAATTTGTAACCTTTTTAACTAAAAGTCTCACACTAGACTACAACAAATTTGGGCTTAGTCAAAATAATGGCAAACATTATTATTGTAAAATATTCCATGACTAATCATTAAATCTTTTTACAGGAATAAAAAATACAACTTTAATAAAGACAATCAAGTCTTGCAGTAATTGCAGTTAAATTGCAGTAAACCTGCAGGTAAATTTGAGTATACCCAGTTGATGAGTATTATATCCTAAACCTCAAAACAAGCTGTCTCACAGGTACAATTTATTTCTGCCTATATCCAGAGCGACTCTTAAGAGTTAAGGGCTTTGTTCTGGGGGCCCAGCAGTGACAGCATGAACTATGATCTCAGAACTAGGCCTCAACATCAACTTTCTGCTTAACACTTAATGACAGTAGCAGCTTCCGGCAGTGAGTAGCAATGATCGAAAATCTTGCTTGTCATTCGTGTGGGCGGAGCTCATACACATACACTCACACACTGGCAGCATCGAAATTAGATTAAAAGAGGGCAAGAAATTAAAAGACGACAAATTGAAAAAAGAAGTGAAATTCATGCTGCATTGAAAAGTAAAATACACACAATGAAATGCTAAAGTGAGTGTTTGACAATAGGTTTAAGCAATAAAAAGGCAATGTTACCATAATACTAAATCTGCTTTTTGATTTCAATCAACTCTAATGCAACCGAGACAATGAAGTGCCTAAATGATCATAACACTAAACTGGGTTTATCCTAGATGAGAAAAATAGTGGGAATGTCAATTGAGTGACAGAAACAAGATGACATGCTGAGTCAGAAGGTAATGACATCAGAACCCACAAAAGAGTATAAAAGATCAAATGATTCGAAAGATTTTTTTCTTCTAATCCAGTCATACCTGACCTAGTTTTAACAACCTGACTGCTAATGTTTATCATCCTGGTATATATATATATATATATATACACACACACACACACACACACACACACACACACACACACACACACATATATACATATATACACACATGTACATGTATATATAAAAATTGTTCTGTGGTCAGACGAATTAAAATTTGAAGATCTTTTTGGGAAACTGGGACACCAACATATCCTTGTTCTCTCTAATATCTCATCTGGATTAGAGAGCCAACGATATCCCAAGTTGTTATAAGCGCTCAGTTCAGAAGCCTGCACCAGGTATATTCAAATTCTATAACAACTCCCATGCTCCCATCCAGACATCGTCTCTTTCAGGGAAGACCTTGCATTTTACAAAATGACAATGCCAGACCATCATGGCTGCGTAGGAGAAGGACCCGGGTACAAAAATAGCCAGCCTGCAGTCCAGATGCGACAAAGAAGAGCTAAGACAGCTGAACAACTAGAAGACTGTATTAGACAAGAATGTGACAACATTCCTATTCCTAAACTTGAGACACTTGTCTCCTCAGTCCCCAGACGTTTACATACTGTATTAAAAGAGAAGAGGGGATTCCACACAGTGGTAAACATGGCCTTGTCCCAACTTTTTTGAGATGTGTTGATGCCATGAAATTTAAAACCAACTCATTTTTCCCTTTAAAATGATAAATTTTCTCAGTATCATTATATCTCCTAGAAATAATACAGACAACCAAGTATACGTCTACTATGAATTCATAATATCTTAATGATGTATTAAACTAAGCCTGAGGTCCAGGGAAGGTCCTTACAATACAACATTTTATATATCATCTATGTTGTATTTTGAATAAAATATTGCAATCGTTGCAATCAAGACGGCTGAGTTGCAACAATAAGAGACAGATACAAAGTGTAACGTCATCATTTCTGCACCGATCTGCAGCAGTAGACCACCCATCTTACTGGTTTGTGGATTTCCTCAGAGATCTTATTTATGGTCGAGTATGAATAAATGAAGCTTCAAGATCATAAAGCTTGTCTTCTGCTGTAAATTACTATGGCGCCAAGTCACCAGAAGACTGGTTTCCCCTTAAGTCAGTGGTTTCCAAACTTGGGAATTGTGTCAGGGGTTATAATAATGGCAGTGCAGGATAACTAGTGTTTAGTCAGCAGATTTTTTATAAAGATGTCAAAAATATCCAAAAATGCACTGGTCTTAGTCTCCGTCTAGTTGCTATCCCTGTGCAGTATGACACTCTCCTTAATATTCTGCTCTATGAATGTGCATTGAGATACTTATGGCTCAAACGAGGGCCCAAACTTTTCAATGGAAAAGAAGAAAAGTCTACTCAAGAATACTTCCTGTTCCAAATAGAAGCTGCATGCTTTGTATTAAATTTACATTTATTAAAATAATGTATATGTTAAAAAAATACTCCTGAGGGTGTCTTTGTGTGTGTGTGTGTGTGTGTGTGTGTGTGTGTGTGTGTGTGTGTGTGTGTGTGTGTGTATGTGTGTCTGTGTGTATGTGTGTCTGTGTGTGTGTCTTAACCACTAAACGACTTCCCTCACATCTTCCAATCATTTTGACCTTAAATATTAACTTGGAATTTTACTATCACATTTCATTTTTCTACAATAATAGACCTCGGAAAAAACATTAATAATAAGCTAATTCGTTAAAAATTCAGATCAGATAGTCTCAGATGTCTCTTGATTATACCAACACAGTCATAGCCATCCACACTAAAATTATTCTATAAACTTTCAACCAAAAAATACAATAATTTATTTCATTCTTTAATTCTAATGTCTGGAACCCCTTATGTTCAGAAATCCCCATATACATTTCTGGTATATGAGTAAGAGTGTAGACGTTTTAATCACTGTGGGGATCATTATGATGAACCACAAAATGACTCAAAACATTAACTCACTCTCTCATCATTAGAAATCAGCAAAAACTCACCCCGCCTTTTCCTGCGTCTCTGTCCTCCATCTGCAGCCTCATCCTCCCCCTCGTCCATGTCTTCAGAGCCGCTGTCCTCTGAACCTGAGATCTCTTCTCCTAGAAATAATACAGACAACCAAGTATTGCATACATCTACTATGAATTCATAATATCTTAATGATGTATTAAACTAAGCCCGAGGTCCAGGCAAGTTCCTTACAATCCAACATATATATCTTAATCAATGGGTCATATTACACAATATTTCAATACAATAAATATTACTATGCAACACTTTAAATAAAAACTACTTTTAACATAAAGCTAAAATTAGTTACCAGGACAAAGGCCTGTACGTGTCGGCAACAAATACAGTTATGGAGGAGTAAGTTGCTTGACAAGCAAACGGTTTTAATACAATATTAACAAACATTAGCTGTTTAGCATAAATCCATTTTAAACATGTATGTAGTGATCTTAATATATAAAAGGTTAAAATAACAATACACTATAGTAAAAGAGATTGTAATAGCTGTATCAATATTTGTATGCAGTCCAACAATAAACCAATTATTATTACAATAAACAATCATAGCCTACTTCTATGCAAGAGACATACAGAGTTTCAAGTTCATCCATTCATTAATCTTCTTGCCCGCTAAATTCCCTAATTCTGGGTCACAGGGGTCTGTTGGCACCTATCGCAGCGCACATAGAGCGAGAGGCTGGGGAACACCTTAGACAGGTCTATCTCAGGGCAACAAATAGACAAACCACCACACACATTCACTTCTATGGACAATTAGAATCACCAATCGACCTAACCTCCATGTTTTTTGACTGCCGGAGGAAACCAGAGCACACGGTGGAAACCCACGCAAACTCTGCACAGAAAGATTCCTGGACCTTCTTGTCGTGAGGCGACCGTGCTATACACTACACCACATCACCTCAGTTTCAAGTTTTTTATATTAAATTGGTCCTTTTCAATCTGGTGTCTCACCATAATATATAATTAGTATACGATGCACAAAACCTATTTGTAGACAAGACAAGCTGTGTTAGGCCGTAAAATAATATATTGGAACTGTTGAAAAACATTAGAACAGGTTTGAAATTTATATAAACATTAGAAATTGCACCGTTCTTCTTTACTAAATAATGAATGCAATAAAAATAACTGTTATTCTACTGTACCTTCCTCCAACTTTTTCTTAAGCTCTTCAATCTCTTTTTGGAACTGGCGTAGCAGCGCATCTTTGGGGTCTTCATTGATTCTTGCTTTATTCTTGATGTTCTTTGCACGATTAGCATAGCGCAAAGTGCTGATGGTCTCGTCGTAGTTATAGTCTGCTGGTCCAATGTTTGCGCACTAAACATAAAGCAGCAATGAAAAAAAAAAACTTTAGATGTGTAAATTGTGCCCTTGAGTGCCAAAGGTCTTTGTCTGTACCATCATGGTTTTAGAGTTTCCTCCCAGTGAGTCTTGCAGGAGGCGTGTAAGTTTGGAATTCCTGTATGGCACATGTGTGCTCTTCCCATCAACCAAAGCAGAGATCACGTTTCCCAGAGTGGACAGGGACAAGTTGATCTTTGTAGCCTCTTTAAGACGCTGGCCAGTGGCTCCAGTCTTACCCTGTCTCTCAGATCCCTGACAAGCAAGAAACATCCATCACTAGTCAATAGAAAATCATTATTGTTTATAGTCTGGTTTTCCTTACCGCAAGATCCACCAGATGCAGTTTGCCCATGCGCACATGCTGGTTGCCATCAATGCCTTTCTCACTGCACTCAATAGTGATGGTGAAGATGGCATGGGAACGGGAACTGTGCTCATTCATATTAGTAGCACCGACAGAACCTACAGCATGTAATATGAAATAATGTTAAGATCATCTGGAACAAGCATTAACAGCAGTCAAAGACACAGAACATGGAGAACTTAATTTGCTACCTTGACATTTTGAGACTGTCTGATAATTCAATCATTCATCTTCTTACCCGATTATTCCCTAGTTCAAGGTCACTGGGGTCCGTTGACGACCATCCCAGCTCACACAGGGCGAGAGGCGGGGGTACACCCTAGACGGGCCGCCAGTCCATCCCAGGGCAACAGACAGACAAACAGCTACTCACACACACAATTACTCCTATGGACAATTTAGAATCACCAATCGACCTAATCTGCATGTATTTGGACTGTGGGAGAAAACCAGCGTAAGGAAACCCACACAAGCGCAGGGAGAACATGCAAACTCTGCACCGAAAGATCCCCGGCCTGGGCATTGAACTCAGGACCTATCCACTACACCACCGCGCCGCCTGATAATTTAATGAATAAATAGGTGTTCCTACCAAAGTGACTGGGCGTGTTGAATTTGGTTTAATGCATTTCAAATTTCCATTCATACTGTAATATGTAACAATAGAATTAGCATAGATGAATCAAAAGAATATCCAATAATTGCAAAACCTGTACAGACGCACAAATCCAACAATCACGTGTTTCAGCTAAACATGAAACGATATGAGTAGAATCATGCGAGCAGTCATGCTTGCTTACGGTTCTTGTGGCCGAGAGTCATAATTCGGTCCATATCATCAGCATTGTTTACAACATAGACAGATAGATCTTTAATGTAGACTCCCACATCTGGTCTTTCCTTCACCTGTTTTGGGGAATTTCAAAAATATACGATAAAAAATTAATATGCGAGTTTTTTCTACAAGACATGTAAATTTTTGTTTCTCACCTCTAATCTCTGCATCTGGTCTTTCCCCAACAGATCCCTCACTTCCTCATTATAGATCTCTAAGTAGGAAACTCTAACTAAGAATCTGTGTTGATAAAAAAAAAAAAAAAAGCAACATGTGTGGTTTTATCACAAAAACAATGAAATGAAAAAAATGTACAAAATGTATAATTGAACGCAGTCTAAATCATTTAGACATGGTAAGTTTATGCATTTAATCTGATGGAAACTGTAGACTTTGAAATGATTGGATGACTGAGACAACTACCACCACAAAATATCAGACTTCAATTGCTAAACGGCTAATTAAACAAAGTTCAGTATTGTGCCTGATTATTTTTACTTGTTGGTATAGAACTAAGAAAATCTAGGTGATAGAAAAAAATTGAGAAATTGTCCAGTTTACTTAAATATATTACAAAGCAAATGCAACATCATAACTAATAACATGTTTACCTAGTGTCTCCCTCTGCTTTAGCGATGTGACCAAAAATGTGAGCAAATGAATTTGGTATAATCCCTCTTAGCTCAGGGACGGATCTCACGCCTTCCATGGTGAAGGTTTTCCCAGTGCCGGTTTGTCCGTAGGCAAATATGGTTCCTGGGAACACAAAAAGATAAAGTTTTTATTTACTCTATGTCCTAACATAAAATTGTTCAAACTTCTTTAAAGGTCACAGACACAGGAAAATTGGTATTCATAAATATAACAGGAATGCATTTACATACCACTTGTCCTTGTGATGGTGTGTAGATATGACCATACTTCGTATATAATTCCATTTACAACACATTACATAATTTAGGGGAAGTGGTAGCACAGTGGTTAAGGTAATTTGCAAGATCATGATTATCTTTTGGAATTACAAAATAAACATATTTTCTTATTTTATGTCATGGTTGGATCCAGTCCATCACAGGGCACACATAGACGAACAACCACTCACACACATTCACTCCTATGGGTAATTTAGAATTACCAATCACCTAATGTACATGTTTTTGGACTGTGGGAGGAAACTAGAGTGCTCGGAAGAAAGATGAATATGCAAACTATGAAACATTGAGGATAATATAAAAACTTGAATAATGCTGAAATGGCATGGATATCCAAAGATTTGGTAGCTAAGCAACAAAAGTGACGAGGGTTTTTTTTTTTTTTTTTTACCAAACTTCAAGGGGTGCAGCTACCAGGACCAGTTTAGTAATTCATTCATTCATTCATCTTCTTGCCCGCTTATTCTTATTATCCGGGGTCACGGGGGTCTGCTGCGCCTATCCCAGCACACATATGGCGAGAGGCGGGGTGTACACCCTCGACAGGTCACCAGTCCATCTCAGGGCAACACATAGACAAACCATTCACACACACATTCACTCCTATGGACAATTTACAATCACCAATCCACCTAATCTGCATGTTTTTGGACTGTGGGAGGAAACCGGAGCACCACGCAACCCATGAGAACATGCAAACTCCACACAGAAAGATCCCAGCCCAGGATTCGAACCCGGGACCTTCTTGTTGTGAGGCAACTGTGCTATCCACTACGCCACCGCGTCGCCCCAGTTTAGTAATATCCCACAAAATCTCTAATTGCTGAGTAATGAATGTGAAGGTAATGAAACCTAGGCAGGTTGAAAATGTAGGCAGGTTGAAAAGGTCACTAAGATAATGTCTTAAGAACTGTTTAAATGTTCACATTTTGTTAACCATTGTTTTGGGAAATTTTATGAAGTGAATGTCATTTTGTCTAAGATAACTTCTCTTTTTCATTGCTCAATTATAAAGAAACACAATTAATATTATGCAGACATTAGTTCAGACTTTTGGTCCAGCCCTCCATGTTTTCATGTGTCCCCATGTAAAAAATAAATGTCCCCCCTTGCATTGGAGTGTGCTTTTAATTCTTGCAGCTTGCATTTTAGTTCGTTTTGTTAATTCTGTTAAATACAATCTTTAAGCAGAGACTTATCCAAGAATTACAAATGAGACATTTGGGTGGGCAGAATGTTTTTAAATATTTTTATATAGCTTACACGTGTCTTTCTAGATTTTCAAACTAAATTTATTTATTCATTTATCTTCCTACATGCTTATTCCATAATTTGGGGTCACGGGGGTCTGCTGGAGCCTATCCCAGCACACATAGGGCCAGAGTCAGGGATACACCCTGGACAGTTCGCCAGTCCATCGCAGGGCACAAATTAATTTTATTAAAAGATTTATGGTTAGCACAACTGTACTATAAAGTGCATTGTAACAAAGTACACTGTCTGCTGTAGGCTGTACATAGGAAGAGAACACAGACATTCACATTTCCCACTTCTACTTACGCATCAGTATTGATTTTAAATTACATTTAAGTTAGTTATTTACTTTTTTTCTTGTAGTATCAGATCAACAACCTCTGTAGCACTTTTACAGTAGCTCAAAATTCGTTTTGCATGTAAATGTGAATGTAAATGTGTGTAATATTTGTTGCCGAAAATGTGCAATTCGTTTCAGCAATGCGGGGATTTTTCTATCCGTTATCAAGCGGTGAGGCTGCTGAAATAGTGCACCACATTTTCCTACATCCTGATTACCATATGACAAGTTACTGTCAAAGGCTGACCTGCTTCTACATAAGTAAAATAAAATAGAAACAAATCTACTATATTCCATAAAGGGGTGTGTTATATATTATATAAATATATTATATAAAATTAAAATAAAATGGTTGGAAAAATATGGTCACAGTTACTAAATATACACAACAAGTCAATGTATTAAAAGGTGTTTAAGTTTGGGGTTTTTTCTATGAAGTAACACAAATATTATATTTAGGCAACACTGGAAGGTTTACTGAAAAACCAAGAGGAATAAAACCTTGAACCCTTTTCAAGGTTTTAGATGGACATTCTTTATCACCAGTGTGACACTGGAGAGAGTAATTATGACTTATTTACATTTTTTATATATTTATTAAACTTTCTTTAAGCTCAGGTGATCACTGACAATCTAACAATGATGTTTTTATACAATCTTATACATAGAAAATGTCTTCATATATTCTTAATCTTAGTGTCTTAATCATATTTTTAGATATAATGTTGATTATTACTCAGTTCCAGCTTTTATAAAATTTACAGAATTTTGCAGATGCCCTTATCCAGAGCGACTTAATTTCAGCTGAGCAACTGTAGTTTAGGGGTTCAGCACTGGTAACTAGTTTATACTGGGAATCGAACCACACTAAACCCTGAGCTACTTCCTCCCCTTAAACCCTAGCCTTTGGCTACATTTACATTCTATGTCATTTGGCAGACACGAAGTTGAGCAAATGAAGGTTATGAATTTTGCTCACTGGTACTGGGAATTAAACCCAAAATATTCTGGAAAGCAGAATTGGGAGATTGGGACACTGTTCCCACCACCAGGTTTATATTTCTGGTATTTGACAGACACCCGTATCCAGTCACTTTCCTCTATCTCATTTATACAATTGAGCTTAAATACTGTAATTTTTTTTTCCTCAGCCAAGTTGTCACTGCAGAGGCCCTGAGGATGACCCTTAACCCCCAACTTGCTCGGTCATATAAAAAAATATATTAATTATTAATATATACATTCCAAATGCCAAAAGTTAATTAAATGTAAAGTAAAATGTAAACGTAAATTAATTACTGTAGAATTAATAACTAATTTGTCTGGCTTACCTTTATAGAAAACAAATATCCTACTAATTTATTAATTTTTGCTTATTCCATAACCAGGAATCTTTTATTGTGAGGTGACCGTGCTAACCACTGCCCATCCTACTATTAATTATTATTAGCAATCAGAAATAAGAGCATAGTTTAAGAACACCTACCATTATATCCCTCTAACACTGAATCGACAATGGGCCGAGCAGTTAAATTGTACACATCTGGCTGTTTGCTCTCAGGACTAAAAACAGTGTCGAAAGTGAAGGTTTTCGGTGGCTCGTTGGTGGTCTCATGCTTGTTAACTGTGATGGTCCCTCTGATTTCATCCACAATCACCGACTGCTTGTATCCCATCATCTTCTCTTTCTGGTTCAGGGGCCGACACCGGACCACCACCTTCACATTGTCACTCACCTCCAACTTTTCTGGTTTATCAAGCTTGTGACTCTGCAAGAAAACATAATAGAGGGGGGGAAAAAAGCATATAAAAGCAGTTCATTTGCACGACTTCATCATTATGTTATATTAATATTTGGTGGCGCGACGGCGTAGTGATCAGCATGGTTGCCTCATAACAAGAAGGTCCCGGGTTTGATTCCCGGGCTGGGGATCTTTCTATGCGGAGTTTGCATGTCCTCGCCGCGCTTGTGTGGGTTTCCTCTAGGTACTCCGGTCTCCTCCCACAGTCCAAAAACATGTAGATTAGGTGGATTGGTGATTGTAGGAGTGAATTGTCCATAGGAGTGAATGTGTGTGGGAATGGTTGGTTGTCTATGTGTGGCCCTGAGATGGACTGGAGACTCGTCCAGGATTTAACCCCTGCCTCTCGCCCTATGTGAGTTGGGATAGGCGCCAGCAGACCCCCCCCCCCACCCCTTGACCCCAAATTAGGGAATAAGAGGGTAAGAAGATGTATTAATGAATTTGAAATGAACCCAGCTTATGCTAGGCTAAGATGACTTAGCTCGTAGCTACGGAGATGAACCTAGTTGTCTAGACAACCGTTAGCATTTTGCTAACACGGTTAGCTAGTTTACTATCTAAACCTAAGCCCCCTCGTTAGGTTAATGTGTAAGAAATGTGTGAAATATAAATGTACATTTAAATGTACATAAAAATCACAGTATAAATAAATAACTTCACGATATGCTAGTTTGATATTTGTAACATGAAAGCTAAAAACAGATGAAGAAGGGAGGAGCCCTGGAATGAGTACAGTACTAGTAGGATATTTATTTCAGTCTTACCAGCATTGTTTAATCGTCGATGCTGTTGCTCAAACGATGATTATAAAATCCGACGTGAAGGATCACAAATAAACGCCGATTAGATTCCAAAACTCTATTAAGAAAACTCACAACCTCTTACAGTCTGGATCTTCGGCTGCTAGGCAGATTCTGGCCATCTACCATAATCCGGCCACTGGGTGCGTCCAAGTGTGTTTTGATTGGATGACTGAATGGATGAAAATGATTTTATTTTATTCTTAAATATTTTTAATATCCATTCTGGAATATGTGATTAAACAACAATTTTATTTTTTACTCAGTTGCAGAACCGGAAGCTTATAGGCTCTATCCCCAGCTCTACAATGGTAGCGTAATGTAACCCTTAATTGCTTCGTTATAAAAAAAAAAAAAAAGATTTTTTAAAGAAATTGCTTTGCATATTTGGCTAAATCTCAAATATATTTATGTAAAGACATTTAATTAATTACTTTCGCTAATACAAACCAAACACTGTGAGCCACACATGTTTTTGCACTGGTTAATGTTGTTGATTAAAAACTTGCTGGTCAGTTATCAAAATGACCTTTCTTTGATCGGTTAGTTGGGCGATGATACGGCATCGATATTACAACTTCTCGGATGCTAAGAAAGGTCTCATCCCTTTAAGCTAATCCTCCTGACTGCAAAGGATGTGAGAAAGTGCGCCGCTCCGAGCACAGAGAGGTGAATAACAGGTGCCTGGTTCATAAACTGTAGTGTGCGTGGTGGCGTAGTGGTTAGCACGGTCACCTCACAACAAGAAGGTCCAAGGTACGACTCCCGGGCCGGGGATCTTTCTGTGCAAAGTTTGCATGTTCTTCCCGCGCTTGCGTGGGTTTCCTCCGGGTACTCCGGTTTCCTCCCACAGTCCAAAAACATGCTGATTCTAAATTGTCTATTGGAGTAAATGGTTGTTTGTCTATGTGTGGCCCTGCGCTGGACTGGCGACCCAGTCCAGGGTGTACCCCTGCCTCTCGCCCTACGTGAGCTGTGCATAGGCATCAGCAGACTTTCTAATTTCCCAAATTAGGGAATAAGAGAGTAAGAAGATGAATGAACCAATGAATGAATGGTTCATGAAATATAATTTCAAAATGTTCATTCATCTTTTAAGCCAAGTGAAAGTCAGGGTTCCACCGTGGACAGGTGTATAAAGTACTCAAAAATCATGAAAAAATGAATATTTTGCCGCTAAATGATGCAGAAAAACTAGTCCATGCCTTCATCACTTCTAGGCTGGTATTGTGACGCTCTGCTTTCTGGATGTCCAGCAAAGCTCATAAATAAACTTCAGTTATTTCAGAACGCAGCAGCGAGAGTCCTTACTAGGACCAAGAGATGTGAACGTATCACACCTGTTCTATCCACACTGCATTGGCTCCCGGTGAGATTCCGTATAGATTGTAAAATACTACTTTTAACCTATAAAGCGTTAAATGGTCTCACACCTCTGTACCTTAGTGAGCTGGTGGTGCCCTATGTTTTGCCACGCCTACTTCGTTCAATGGATGCGGGCTGTCTGTCAGTGCCACATGCTAATAAAGTTACAGGGGCAGAGTATTTTCATATAATGCACCAAAGTTATGGAACAGTCTACCAGTTTAGGTCCGAGAATCAGGCACGGTCTCTATATTTAAGTCTAGAGGATCACAAATTATGGAATAAGCATGTAGGAAGATAAATAAATAAATAAATTTAGTTTGAAAATCTAGAAAGACACGTGTAAGCTATATAAAACCAATAAAAACATTCTGCCCACCCAGATGTCTCATTTGTAATTTTTGGATAAGTCTCTGCTTAAAGATTGCATTTAACAGAATTAACAAAACAAACTAAGGGGGACTCATAGATGTTGAGTATTATGGTGATCTGATGCTGTTTGGATGCTGTCCTCCGGACTCACACTGGTCAGTCAGTTGTTTTCGGTGGTGATCTGGTTGCCTTATATCAGGGATCCCTCATGTCTGTACCTTCCTCTGGTCCTTTCCTGCACTGAACAATATCAGTATCTTATAACCTCAACACCAATATATAACCATATATACATATGTACAATATATAACCATTTTCTGGATTGTAGTCAGTTTAGGATCCACAAACTATATAACAAACAAAGGGGAAACCTGTAAGAGCCTCTTTTAATCTTCTGGGTCTTCATGTTTGATGTCTTTGTAGCTCCTGTCATCTGTCCATTGCAAAAGTTGATTTGAAAAGAGGATAATACTGGGGACATTATCAGTTTTATAAGATATTTTATATCCTATATAGCAAATACATTACAAATTGTGAAAATAACAAAAAACTTTGAAATAAGATATAGGTTTAGGTTTGCTGTTTTTTGACATATGGTTAGGAGATAAGATAAACAGAGATCATTTCTCTAATAGGATGGATTTCAAATTTGCTTGTTCCACATCAACCAAAGACATTGTTTTTCTAAAACAACAACAATTCTCAAATCAACAAATCATTTTTACCTTCTAATAACAGTTTAGGGAAGTTGTGCTGTTTTATGCTACCTCTTGCATGCTAAGCGAGCGCTCTGCCATTTGAGCTAACGCCTCTGGCTGCTGAAACATCGTGCTCCACTCCAATCGAAGAGAAGGGCCTAAATGTTGCTTGGTGCATAAAATGTAATAGTTTTTTTCTGAAATAAAAACAAAATCTCTAAATTTTTTTAAAATTCCATTCTGTTGGGTGAATGATTTACATCTGCGCTTATGCAATAATCTCATCACCTAACCATAAGTTAAAAAAAAGCCTCCAACACATTACTGTTTCAAATGTTTTATTCTAATCCTCTTCATGTCTCAAGTCTTTGTAGTTCATCTGTAGTGTACATCTGTATGTTGCAAAAGTTTATAGGAAAGGACATGTGGACAAGTGGACATAGTCAGTTTTCTCAGGCATTTTATTAGACATAGACCAAACAACACCAGTAGTAGGAGTGGAACTCCAACCGGTATAACAAAGGAGAGGTACGGGGACAGCTGGCCAAAATGACTCCACAAATCTCCAGCATGTTCATCTTTCATAATGTGATTGGAAATCTTTTTAATTTTTTCCAGTGTTGTGGAGATCTGTCCATGTTTGTTGTTCTGTACAGGAATGAGAGTGCAGCATTGCTGCCCTACTACAGGGTCCAATTTGGCTGAAAAGCAAGCCACTGGTATCAGTTTGTCTCCAGGTTGTTGCATGAGGACAGAAGTCATGCAACCGGTTTTTTTTTTCATCCACAGCCTTTGTGAAAGGAAATTGGGGTTGGGAGTTCCTAGTGTGCTTGTAGTCTGAAGAGCGATTTTAAGCTTGGTAAAGCTTGGTTGTCCATTCCACCTTGTTGTGTGCCTGTGGGTCATGCCTGTGAATGATTAACTCAGATGTTGTTCCAGAACAGCATAACCTGGAATGAAAAGTGCTGAGAAAAGACATTACCAGGCTTTTTATAGTGCAGGGTTTAGAAATTTTCTGGATTGCTGCCATTTTACTATGTTGTAGTTGTTTCCCATTCCCCAAAAATTGTACCTCCCTTTGTACTAACTGCAGCTTGGACAGACTAGGCTTGTGACCTTTTTCGGCAGCTGTTGTAGCAGCTTCACCGTGCCTTTCTCACACTGCTCTTGTGTGTGAGCACCTAGAAGACAATCATCAACATACTGCAGCAACACAGAACCTAGCATTAGAGTTAGCCTATCTAGGCTTTGTTTCAAGGCCTCTGATGTAATTTCAGGGTTCAGTTACTCCTGCTTTAAGAAATTCTTCAAACACTGGGTAAATACCTGCAAATGCAGGTTCCAAAGGATATTGCATTTCTTGTGACTCACATCCTTTGATAAGACCTACATCATTCTTATTTTTTGCCCACAATGATACGGGTACCACTGCTAAACAGGGGTCATCTGCAGACATTTAAGTACACGAATGCGACTTTTGTTCTAGACATCTGTTTTCTACATGCCTATTAGTTCTTATAAACCAATTTAAATTTTTTTCTGTACGGATGTTTTCTCTAATTAAACCAAATTCCTTTGTTAACTTCTACCAACCTCCAGTCAGCTTCTCTCATACACATGTCCATCCATGCACCCAAGTCCTGCCATTTGTCCTTTCTACCTTTTGTCACAGAAACATAGGGTGGGATATTCATCTTATACAACAATTTTGCACTCACACACAATATAGACAAATCAACGCTTGCTGCCATTCTATAAGAATTACAGTACAACTGTGGTATTATCAAATTATATTATCAAATTATACACTTCTGGTTTAAACCACTGTTCTGTATCTTGCCCTTTGTGGACATGTGCCATACAGTGAAAAAAATGAATATAAATGAAATCTGCAGCTTGTGTAGTCATGTATTCAGAGACTATGTTTAGTAGCTCTGTTCCTACATTAGCCGATGCTGTGGGCAAAACGTCCCATATGCACACATAGAGGAGTGCTTCTAGACTATATTTTACAAATGATAATTCAGAGAGAGATAATTCACACTGAATTCACTCCAGCCCCATAGGGAACTGTGTGAGAACAAATTTGTACATCAAATCCAGACATGCCGACATTATAAAAGTAAAAGCAAAGGTTAGTTTATTATTTGGGCTGTGAACAAGTATTGGACATTCTTGTCTGGCCATTTCTACCATGGGAAAAATGCTTGCAGGCTGGTTAGGTGAGCCGTCTTTTTGAATGGTAAATGGTTATTCTCCATCATTTTCAAGGGGGTGCATTGAAAAGGTTGTTTCCTTCCAATTGCAGCACCTGGTGTATTGGTTATAGTTGGTTGAGATTCGGTCTTATTCAGAGTGCGGCTACGTTGATCACTCTACCTGCGGTCAAGTGAGAGAAGGATATAGAGCAGTACAGACGGGAGCTCTATGTTTGCCGGATGTATATTTGGGGGGAAGATCAGTATTGGCTGTGTCTTCATTCCTGTTTCCCTGTTTTCTCTATTCTTTGCCTCCTTTTTTCACTTTTTCAAAGCTTTTACCATCTGATCTTTCTTATCCTCATTACCTGTCCTCCAACTTCTCTCATGAATTCGATCTAAAACATCCCTTCTCTGGAAAACCATTCTTTATCCAATCATCCATAACCAATTGCATGGCCATAATTTGTCAACATATAGTGTACATTCGGATGTTTATACCTTTCCTATTCCTTTATTTGCTTGATACAAAATCTTCCCATTGTGGAATCTGAGAATTCTGTGTCTCTTTTGTAGTTACTTTGATGAAGAAATACCTCGAAGCGATAACCTTACAGTATTTTTTTTACCTTTTCTGCAACCTATTATTTGTTCCGTACTCATGGTGCATCCATTCGCTGAGTTTTTCTTACAAAAACCTGCAAAAACCTACAACTTACTGCATACAACTGTGTGGTCTTGGAGGATGCGGGCATCAATCCCTCTACCTCTCAAATGTGAAGCGAGCGCTCTACCATTTGAACTATTTCCCCTGGCTGTAAAAAAAATGTGCTCCACTCCAACCACAGAGAGGAACCTAATTTGCGCTTTGTCCATAAAATATTGTGGGGTTTTTTTTTCCAAAATAAGAACAAAACCTCTAATTTTTAATATATTCATTCACAAAACATAACACTTACTTTTACAGACATTACAACTTCACAACAACAGGGAGAGTTAAGGTTAAACAGAGGAAAAGACAGAACTATGGACAAAATAATTGTTGTATTAATTAAGCGGACAGGTTTCATAATGGTACAAACAAGGCCTATAATTAAGTCAAACAACACTCCATTTCATCGAATCCCCCTGGTATAATAAGATGTATGCGCCACTGATACAGAGAGAGGTCTAAAGTGCACGACGCATACAAAGTATAACAACAAGTAATAATAACAAGGTCTCTCCATTTTTTTAAATGTTAATGTCAAATTTAACCCAGCCATTAGGGTTGCACAAGCCAGTGCATTCTTAGTGCTGGTCCCAAGCCCGGATAAATGGGGAGGGT
>JAOTRA010000008.1:490102-511882 GCA_026260255.1 Pseudolaguvia tuberculata | reverse complement strand
CCGGCCGGGATTCGAACCTGGGACCTTCTTGTTGTGAGGCACCTGTGCTATCCACTGCGCCACCGCGCCGCCCTTTACACCAGATTGTCTTTCTTTATTATTTAATAGCACGGTCGTCTCACAACAACATCCTGGGTTCGATTCTCAGGCAAGGGGTCTTTCTGTACAGAGTTTCACCAAGCTTGAATGAGTTTTTTCCGGGTATTCCGGTTTCCTCCCACAGTAATTGTTGATTCTAAATTGTGTGTGTGTTAGCTTAAAGCTTGTACTTGTACCTCTTACAAAAACTAGTTAAACTTTCAATGGGTTTCCATTACACTGGCCATACTTTATATTATTCATCTGTATCGATATCTCTATTTATTAGACATATTTCCACCTTGAATATTTTCTTTCACTGAAGAATGTTTCCTGTTTTACTGACATTTCAAAGCAGATAGATAACTGTGGTGTTCTTGCATCAGTGTTACCATTTTATTCTTCATCCCACTATTCCTCTAGCTCTCTCTCTTTCTGGATATCCTGATGTGCCTTTGCTTAGACCTGACCGAAGGAGAGTTTGTAAATGGTGTGAGACCAGGTTGCAGTTCACCTACAGGTCCACAGGGGGAGGTAGTGAAAAGGGCTCGTTGCATGCTCTGGAGAACTTTACGAGGCGTTCCCTTATTTCTGGGTACTTGCATTGCAAATTTTGCAGTCTTATCTTTTTCTTTTTTTGACATGTATTTTTGAGGAATACATTTCCACTGTATTTGCAGTCCACGCTGCAGATGGACACTATGATTACCTGACAATGTCCGGTAAGGAGCACATTAAGCGTCTGACAGAGACGGGATCAGAGACCCAGATTCTTTCTCATGTACAGGTGAAAAAGTCCTCCATGTTTGTTTAATGTTTTGCTTGTATTTTAAGCTACTAAATGTATGTGTTTAGATATTGTGCTGATTTTGGATTAATCTTCTGTCTGCAGGAATTGCAGTGTGTGAGCAAAGACAGTAGGATAATTAACAGTGTCCTGGAGGAAAAGGTTTATGTTGCAGGTGGGGCTGTTGTTCAGCACTGCCATCTTCAGGTCAGGAGGTCTTTTATGCCATTTAATAGCTTCCAGATTAAAACTTAGTTTTATTAGGGTAAATTTAACCACCAGCTATGTCCTCATATTCAACAAACAAGTTATTATATTAAGAAGTAAATCTTTAATAAATTACACTTATTTATTAAACATAAGAAATCAAATAGTAAAATTGGCACAAAAAACATGTGTCATAGTAGATGATACACGATTCATTCATTCATCTTCTGGGTGGGGTCTGCTGGGCCTATCCCAGTGCACATGTGGCAAAAGGCAGGGGTACACCATTGCAGGGCCACACACAGAGGGAAAACTACACATCACTCCTATGGGCAGTTTAGAATCTAATGTACATGCTTTTGGGAGGAAATTGGCGTAGTTGGAGAAAACCTACTCAAGCACCAGGGAGGAACATGCAAAATCCACATAGAAAGACTCACAGAATTGAACCTGGTACCTTGTTGCTGTGAGGCGACTATGCTAACCACTATGACAGTCGACAGTCATGCATAAACATTTCCAGGGGAAAAAAGGGGCACTTATATATATTTATCACAACTGTGTGCTTTAATGTCTGTGTGTGCAACTGCCAGGCGTTACACTAAATACTGAGTACTAATTACTGGAGATCGTAAAGAGGCTAACTAGACCGATCTTTGTGTAGGACTTGAACATTAGTAAGTATTATGGAACCTGTACTTCAAGACCAGCACCACCCATAAAGTTCTGATATTGAAATGTTTACATTCCAGGGCCCTATTCAAGTGAATTCTGGATGCCTTCTTTCTGGTTTGGATCAAACCGTATCCGATCAACTTCAACACCTGCCTCTGAAAAGTGACCTTATTCTACAAGAACATAGGGTGAATGTGGGGCAGCTGAAGTTAATCGTGTTTACAGTTTTTGGAGCATATGACAATTTAGAGGTAAGTATATTTTTGTGTAGTACTCAAGCTCAAGATTCAGGACATTCGGAAAAACTGACATTTTTATGCTATATTTATTGTGGCATAAAAAAAACAAACAAATAGAAATATAAAATAGAATATACAAATTATACGCTGAGATAAATGCAACATAACAAGGATCCAGATAAAATGAAGAGTGTTTTTCTGGAGGTTCAGTTACTGAAATTTTATAATTGAATGTAATAATAATGTGATAATAAATGTAAAAAATGATGTGATGATAATCAAATTCAAAATCACTCGGAATAGCTTTTCTTCTACTACTCCTTTCGGCTGCTCCCGTTAGGGGTCGCCACAGCAGATCGCTCTTCTCCACACTACTCTGTCCTCTACATCTGCCTCTTTCACCCCAACTACCTGCATATCTTCCTTCACCACATCCATAAACCTCTTCCTTGGTCTTCCTCTTTTTCTCCTGTCCGGCACCTCCATCCTCAGCATTCTCCAACCAATATACTGCATGTCCCTCCTCTGCACATGTCCAAACCATCTCAACCTATAACCTCCCTCACCTTGTCTCCGAAACATCCTACATGCACTCTGAATAGCTTATAAATTAAATAATAGCTGAATATCTTATATCTTCTGAATAGAATATAAATTAGATACAGTTTGTCTTTGTTTCTTGCACCTGAATGCTTTAATGAAATGTAACAGAACTTAAAATAATATGCAAACGCTAAACTATTACCATATTAATAAACTTTAATTGCATTTATGGGCGGCGCGTTGGCATAGTGGATAGCACAGTCGCCTCACAACAAGAAGTTCCAGGGTTCAAATCCCGGGCCGGGATTTTTCTGTGCGGAGTTTGTATGTTCTCCCCAAGCTTGCGTGGGTTTCCTTCGGGGACTCCGGTTTCCTCCCACAGTCCAAAAACATGCAGATTAGGTGGATTGGTGATTGTAAATTGTCCATAGGAGTGACTGTGTGTGTGAATGGTTGTTTGTCTATGTGTTGCTACCTCTCACTCTATGTGTGCTGGGATAGGCACAGCAGACCCCCGTGACCTCGGATTCGGGAATAAGCGGGTAAGAAAATGAATGAATGAATGAATATTGCCTTTATGTGACCGGTTGTCTCACAAGAAGGCCCAAAGTTCGATTCCTGGGCCAGGGGTCTTTTTAGGCAGAGTTTGCATGTTCTCTAAATTTCCCACAGTATTGAGTGTGAGTGGTTGTTTGTCTATGTGTGGCTCTACGATGGACTGTTGACCTGAAACAATACTATTTTCTCCTGTACAGGCCCAGAGTGACAAGGACGATGCTTTATTCCTCAATCAAACATGGAGTGACTTTTTTAGCAGCACTGGAATACAGTGAGTTACACAAAACAACAGCCCTGAGAGTCAATAACGAGGGTCCTTGTAATTGCACCTAAATTATCTGTTTGTGTTTTGACCTCAGGAGAACAGATCTATGGACAACAGCAGATGAAGAATGTCAGACTCTGATGAATGCTCGCTTGTTTTTGGCATTTATGCCGAATGGAGGCGTGTCAGGCTTAGATGGGGTGCGCTTTCTACTGGGAGGTTCTGCAAATGTAGAGAGCTGGAGATCAGGCTGGAGACTGTCTCTTAAGGAGGTGCTGTCTCTCACTTATCAGCAACGGGAACTGCAATGGAGAGAAGAGCTTCTGTATAACGTAGGGCGGACTAGAGCGGCGGATACACTGAGAAGTCATTCATCCCACAACCTTCTTCCCTGTATGAGAGCAGCAGTGCTGGGAGGCAAACACACAGAACTACTAAACACACTTGACTCTAGTGAGTAAGAGTTCACCAGGCTGACTTTAAGTCTTATTGAGTAAACTAATGACTTTAGAATTAACACTAACTACAGATGCAGTATGTGTGTGTATGACTTGTGTATGTGTGGGGTTAGCATTGTTGTCTGTATGTGGTTCCCGGCAATGGACTGAGGTCCTATTCAGGTTGTACACCTGCATTTCACCCTGATCTGAGATCTTAAGAAATCTGAGTCCAGCAAACATCTGTGACTAAAAAAAAGTGGGTATAGATAATAGGTGTGTGTGTGTGTTTGTGTGAGCTTAAGTGTATTTTCTTTTTGCAATTAAAAGTAAACAAGTAAAATAGAGACAACACTTACAGATCCTTTTAAATTGCTTTATATTATGGTGTGATGTGAATTGAACATTTCTCTCTTTTTCTCACTTTCATGCTTTTTTCTTGTCAAGTTATTTATCCATCTGTTTCCATCTGTTGATACAGTGGCTTCGGAAAGTCTTGCTGATCTGGATGTAGCTGCACGTACATTGGCATGCATTGCAGATGTTTTGGGCTGCATGGCCGGTGAGGGAAAAGGCGGTTTGAGAAGTGGCCCTGCTGCTAATCCAGCCTGGGCTTATGCTTTCAAGCTGCTGGAGCAGGGCAAGCTAAAGGCAGGTGTCCAAGAATTGGCCAAACAGAGGGCTCACTGGCTCAGCAGGTGAAAAATTAGACTGCAGAATATGAGCAGGTAATCGTTGATTTGGGTTAATGGTGTCATTAATAATCATCTATAGACCAGACCTGCTGGTACGAGCTGCCAGACACTATGAAGGTGCAGGACAAATCCTTCTTAGAAAAGCAGTGATGTCCGCACGCCAGTTTGTGCTTATTGGTCAAGGCAAAATACCACCAATGGGTGAGTGGCAAGAAGTGGAGTGTCCAGCCAGGCTAGATCTTTCGGGTAAGTTAAAGCATGTAACTCCCATTGATTAAGGTTCTGTGATCCTTTATATTTTATTGTAAAAGCTGTCATTTAGGGCGGCGCCTCACAACAAGAAGGTCCCAGGTTTGATTCCCGTGTCGGGGATCGTTCTGTGAGGAGTTTGCTTGTTCTCTCTGTGCTTGTGTGGGCTTCCTCCGGGTTTTCTCCCACAGTCCAAAATCATGCAGATTAGGTCGATTGGTCATTCTAAATTGTCCATAGGAGAGAATTTGTGTGTGAATGGTTGTTTGTCTATGTGTTGCCCTGCAATGGACTAACGACCTGTCCAGGGTGTACCCCTGCCTTGTGAGCTGGGATAGTCACCAGCAGACCCCTGTGACCCTGAATTAGGGAATAAGCGGGTAAGAAAATGAATGAATGAATGCTATAATTACTTTGAATTGTTAACTTACTTTGTATTATTTTACATTGTCTCGGGTCAGGTGGTTGGAGCGATACTCCCCCGATTGCATTTGAGCATGGAGGTGTGGTGGTAAACGTATCTGTGAAAGTGGATGGGAAACGGCCAATAGGAGCCAGAGTGCGTCGCATTCCAGAGCCCCAGCTTGTATTGGAGTGCATCAGTGGCCCTCCAGACTGCAGCATGACTACACAGACAGTGTGTAAGGACCTCAGTCATCTGAAGGACCACTGCCAGCCTCATGCGCCCGGTAATTATTGACACCCTAATTAAAAATACATCAGTTTCAGCTATTTAGAATAATGAATAAGAAGCTAAAATTCGACTGCATCATAAAGGCTATGCGTGTATGTTGCAGGTGCCCTGTTAAAGGCAGTGTGTGTGTGCAGCAACGTAGTGTGTTTGATGTCTCCTCTGTCTCTGGAGCAGCAGCTGCTGCAGCGCTGGGGAGGAGGTCTGGAGCTGCACACCTGGTCACAGCTGCCTCATGGTTCAGGACTTGGTGAGACAATGTTTCTTGAGACCCACTCGCCAGCGTATATAATCGATTCAGGATTCCAATCCTGAAGGCTGTTTAATCTGGATCTCTGATTTATGGGCTCTGTATTTCTGTTGCTGCCTTGACACTTACATTTACACTGTATGTTGTGCAGGTACAAGTAGTATCTTGGCAGGTGCTCTTCTGGCAGCTGTATACAGATGCACTGGACAGAGTTATGATACCAATTCTCTCATCCACGCTGTTCTACACCTGGAGCAGATTCTTACTACAGGTCAGTGGGGCCAACTGTCCATGTCTTATAATGCCCTCTACCTGCCTTAAGCTGCACTTGTGAAGATGCAGTTATATCTATTTGGTCTTGTATTTATTCACTGTCTATGCTATACACTTCAGTTCATTTGTAATCATAGCAATCATATCTTAGTAAATATTAGCAGCTAGTATGCAAATATTAGTACTTGTATTTCTTCAAATCAGCTTCTGAATATGAGTGACATGAAAACGCAATGCAATGCTATGGTTGGAGCATAACACAGCCTCTGCCATCTTAATTTTCTCCCAAACTGGGGTTATCTCTTTCAACAGTAAGCACCCATTGTCATCTACATGTAAAAGAAAATAGGATTAATTAGACTAAGCTACTGTCTTTCATATTCCTTCCATCCCTTCAATATTTCTTGCTATCTCTGTCTCTCTTTTTTAAAGACCTGTTTGGTCATGTATAAATAACTTCAGAATAATGAGACAAACATGTTGCTCCACTCAGGCTTAAAAAAATAACTATAAAGTGTATCGTAGGTGGAGGCTGGCAGGACCAGGTGGGAGGTCTGGTAGGTGGTGTGAAGGTGGCACGGTCCCGTCCCATCTTACCATTTAAAGTGGATGTAGAGAAACTCAAGCTTCCTCCAGATTTCATCACTGCACTACAACAGCGCCTTCTGCTAATCTATACAGGCAAGACACGGCTGGCACGCAATCTGCTACAGGTCTGTATAAATTTTGCTGCCAGTGTGTTTCCGCATCACTCTCAGTAATTCTGTATCATTTATTACTGTATTCTTTCAATATGGATATATAGGATGTGGTGCGGAATTGGTACAGTCGTCTACCGTCCATTGTGAAGAATGCAGAGCAGCTGGTGATCAATGCTGAAGAGTGTGCACAAGCCTGCACAGACGGTGAGTGATTGTGATGAGGGTGTACCACAAGTGTCGCTGATGTCTCTTTATACAGACTTTTGTTTTCTCAGGATCCTTTAGCAAACTTGGGGACTGCATTAACCGCTACTGGCAGCAGAAGAAAACAATGGCTCCAGGATGTGAACCAGCTGCTGTGAGAATCATGATGGATGCCCTTCAGCCGTTAGCCTTAGGGCAAAGTCTGGCAGGGGCGGGAGGCGGCGGCTTTTTGTTCGTACTCACACGAGACCCACAGCAGGAGACAAATGTATGGAAGATCCTGAAGACCACACAGGTGTGTATAGAGGGTGAAAGAGAGGAAAAAAGCAGAGTGATTAAGTGGTGGGCTAGTGGAAGAGAATCATAAAAATAAAAAAGGGAGACAGAAATGAACGGGGGACAGAAAAGAGAGGATTATTGTGTGTGTGTGAGAGATAGAAAGAGATGAAAGGAAAAAGTTAAAGAGAGGAACAGTTAAATGACAAAAATTTAAAAAAGTTTATTTATTTTTTGGGGTGTTTCAGGGTCTCTGTGACTTCAGCGTGCATTCAGTGCAGATTGACATGGATGGGATTACAGTGGTACATTAAAATACAGATAATGCCCAGGGTACCAGGTAAAACTGCATACCGTTGGAATGGATACTGCGGGATTCAATGTATTGTACTATACCATACTATACTATATGACTGAAAGGTATAGATTGGAATAGTTGTAGCTTTTGTGGTGTTCTGTACCTCATTCCTGTAAACCAGACACATCTGAAATGGCTAATCAAGGTCTTTCTGTTATTGAACAAAGTATGAAGGGTGTGAAAATAAATACAGTAGCTGGTTGAATTGTGCAAATATTATTTAAAGCGTGATGTGGTGGCTTAATGGTTAAGGTGTTAGAATAATACCAGAAAGACCGGGATTCAATTCCCACCTCCACCAAGAAACCACTGTGGGCCCTTGAGCAAGGCCCTTAACCCACATTTGTTCAGTTGTGTAAGTCATTCTGGATAAGTGCGTCTGCCAAATGCTGTAAATATAAATTGTTTAGCAAAATCATTTAAAATGTGCTTTATGCTGTTTGTGTATGTTTTATTTTAATCAATGTCAGTATATTCAATGTACATTAAAAC
This sequence comes from Pseudolaguvia tuberculata, assembly GCA_026260255.1. Taxonomy (NCBI): domain Eukaryota; kingdom Metazoa; phylum Chordata; class Actinopteri; order Siluriformes; family Sisoridae; genus Pseudolaguvia; species Pseudolaguvia tuberculata. The sequence continues at coordinate 503,904 of JAOTRA010000008.1, read as the reverse complement.
ATCTGGATAAAGTTTACTACTCAACAAATACTGTGTTTATCATTTGTATAATTTGATTTCGCTTGCAATAAAGAAAAAAGGATTGGTGTGCTTAAGTTCATAATAAACCCTTCTTTAGATAAACATGGTTCATCTTCTTACCGCTTATTCCCTAATACAGGGTCCCAGGGGTCCGCTGGAACCTATACCAGCGCACATAGGGTGAGAGGCAGGGGTATACCCTGGACTGTTCGCCTGACTATCGCAGGGCCACATAGACGAACAACCACTCACACATTCACTCCTATGGGAAATTTGACTCACCAATCAACCTAATGTACATGTTGGACGGTGGGAGGAAAACGGAGTAGAACATGCAAACACCATACAGAAAGATCCCCGGCCCAGGAATTGAACCCGGGACCTTCTTGTTGTGAGGCAACCATGCTAACCACTACGCCAACCCTGAAACATGGGTTAAAAAAATATTTAAATATTTTAGTGTAGATTTAGAAATTTCTGCAAGTGGAGCATTCCAATAATGGCTGCATTAAAAATGTATTTTTTAATTGAAGACTTCCTCGATACATTCAACATTTCCTACTGTAAATAAAAATGGGCTCTATCTAATGGTACACTGCACTGTTAAGTGTGATTAGAGATTTATGGCACAGTGGTGCTGGTTTGGTCGCATGGGCAGGAATGGTTTTTTTGGGGGGTTTTCTTCCCATTTGCCTTTATTGATTGCAATTTAGAGAGATAAAACAGGGGAGGGGATATAGAATAAAAATTCAGCAAATCAACACAGCAGCAATTATCAGCTTTATATATAGACCTGGTTATGGTGATTTGCACAGCATTGGAAAAAGTAAACAATCAATTAATTTCTTCCAAAAAAATGTAATTAGTTACAGCTCCAGAAAGAATGGCACCCAAGACTGGATTTATTATAAGGCGTAGAAATTATTTCTCAATCATTTAAAAGCTGAATTCACTCTCAGCCAGATTTTGCATCTTTACCAAAAAAATCAAATTAAAAAGTGCAACAGTTATAATAAGGAGAAAAATGAAGTAATCCAACTGGTTAGAATATAAACTGCAGACCCGAGTTTGTCTACCTCAGACCTGGAATTCTTTAGTCCTTTGAACGGCTACACAAAAAAAGTCACTGATGTGAATAGGGACATTTAACTGTGGCTCTATTTTCCAGCCACAGCAGACAGCTGGTCTCTGATGCGTCCCAAACCATCTAGCATGGTGTCCAGAGTTTCTTTGCTCAGTTCCACAGTGACTGAAGACTCGTTTGTACTGCCACAGTCACTGCTTATGTTGCCTTCATCTTGGATCTATACACAAACACAGATCTCAAGAGTTTAGCAATGTGTTTCAGAGCTATCAGTAAAGAATGATTTGAATAACAAAGTTCTCATACCTTCATGTTCAGGATACAAGTAGGCACAGCCATTCGACTCACAGAGTCAGACGCCAACTTCATGTCCACCCTCCACTCCAAATCTGCAAGCCTTGGCAGAGAGACTGCAGCACAAACACACCAACCTTAATCGAGCTATGAGGTTCTACAGCACATCCAGATAATTCCAATTAAGGGTCAATTCAGCCTTTAATATGCTTTTATTCATTCACCCTCTAACCCGCTTATTCCCTAATAATAATAAGAGGGTTAGAGGGGTCACGGGTCAATAAACCATTCACAATCTCACCTACAGGCTATTTAGGATCACCAATCCACATAATGTATATGTTTTTAGACTGTGGGAGAACATGTAAACTCCGCACAGGAATCGAACCTGGGACTCACTTGCTATGAGGCAATCAAACTAATCCCTACACTGACTTTGTAACATGCTTTTAAGTTTAGTTTTTTTTTAACCTGATTGTTTTTCCATAGTAACAACTAGTGTTGTGTGGAAAAACCAAGGTGTTGGGTGAAGGGTGTTGTTACATTGTCTCTAATGCTAACAGTGTTGTTTGACACAATAAAGCATTTTATTGTTTAAATTCTGAACTGGTTAGTCGATATTTTATTAAAAGTAACAGATTTCTGAGACAAAAAAGTTTATAATAGTTTATAAAGTAATAGTTAGCACGGTCAGCTCACAACAGGAAGGTTCCATGTTTGATTCCAGCCCAGAAATCTTTGTGTGCGGAGTTTGCATGTTCTCGCGCTTGTGTGGGTTTTCTCCCGGTACTCCGGTTTCTTCCCACAGTCCAAAAAATCCGGTTGATCTGTGATTCTAAATGTATGTGTGTGAGTGGTTGTTCATCTATGTGTGGCCCTGTGATGGACTGGCAACCTGTTCAGGGTGTACCCCTGCCTCTCACCCAATGCGCGCTGGGATAGGCACCAGCAGACCCCTGCGATCCCGAAGTAGGAAATAAGCGGGTAAAAAGATGAATTAATTAATGAATTAAACTTTCTCACTTAAAATAATGATGGGCTGCATTTTTGAGAAACAGAGAGATGAAAATACAAAAGCTCAAGATACTCACTCTGATTGGACAAAACATTATTCCTCCAAGTCAAACTAAAAAAATAAATACTTAAATTAATTATTAAAGTTAAATTAAATTCTGGTTGAACAAACGACACTACATCACATGGATGATAGTATTTGTAACTAAATACTGAATCTGATGTCAATGACCAAACATCACCTTTGTTCCAGGAGGATCTTTGTGATGAGATTTTTGAGGTTTGAGTGGAACGTTGCTGGGAAAAGAGACTGGATTTGTTCTGGTGCTGATAAATTGTAGAACACCACATGATGCGAAAGCAAGTGAAATGCTGTCAGCACCTGTGAAACAGAGACTGGAGTGAATAATCATTGTATTGGAGAGAGTTTGACAGTTTATTGCAGTGAATAAATAATTCTACCTGCATGGCCTCACTGTTGGACACAGACAGAGCACAAGCTGTGCTGTCTACCAGACCCTGCGATTCGTACGCTCGTGAGGGGAAACTGTCCTTGCAGATCTGTCGCACAACATCTTTGGAAGGAGCCTTAAAAACTCAAGTAGTGTTAGATGTTGGGATGTTTAACATTTAAACAGACAAGTTAATATAGAATCACAATGTCAACAAACAACAGTAGTTGTTCTATAAATGAGACACACAAAAAAACACCTAAATGATGGAATCTGTGAAATAGGAAATATTTTAAAGAACAATTTTAGACACATCACATACAAACTTGATAAATAATGTACTTCTACATAATGTACTTAAATAATGTATCTGTTCTTTCTAGACAGATGTTTCCCATCATCACTCTGAGCAACATCTGGCAGAATCTGTCAATCAGACATTGCGTTGATTGCCTTCTCGTGCCAGTAATGTTAAAGTCGCCGAGAGAAGGGGGGGGGGAGATCATGCAGTTACTGCCCCAATGCCAGATAGACTATCTGATTAAATCTATGTAAAATACTCTTGGTTACGTACCTTTAATAAGTGTTGTAATGAACTAAAGCGTTCTTCTGTTAGAGGAGCCATCTTGAACGGTCCACGTGACTGTCACGTGATCAAGGCTCAGCCTCTAATTTTTTTTTCTCTGCTCTAGTCCGGAAATAAGTGGGGTTTTTTTTTTTTAATTAAAAGTCATTATATTTAAATAAATCCCACTACCGCTACATTGTAAAATGTGTTGGTAAATTGCTGTGGAGCACAAAGTTCACAATTTTTCATTATGTTGACTGGTTTAAATTATAAAATTAAATCGAATCCAAGTCCTATCTATTCTTCTTCTTCTCCTTCTCCTTTCGGCTGCTCCCGTTAGGGGTTGCCACAGCGGATCATTCTTCTCCACCCTACCCTGCCCGCTACATCTGCCTCTTTCATCCCAACTACCTGCATATCTTCCTTCACCACATCCATAAACCTCCTCTTTGGTCTTCCTCTTTTCCTCCTACCCAGCACCTCCATCCTCAGCATTCTTCTACCAAGTCCTATCTATTACGAGCGTTTATTCTCGTCTCTAGAAATATTATAGGATTTTGTATGGTTGTCTGTCTTTGTGTGTAAATCTGATTATTTCATATTTATAGTAGTGGCATTGTAACTGTTTTATTATTATTATTATTATTATTATTAATAATTATTATTATTATTATCATTATTAGTATTATTAGTAGTAGTATTAACGGCCCTGCGATGGACTGGTCCAAAAAATTAGGTCGATTAGGTCTAAATTGCCCATAGGAGTGAATGTATGTGTGCATGGTTGTTTGTCTATGTGTTGCCCTGAGATGGATTGGCGACCCGTCCAGGGTGTACCCCCACCTATCGCCCTATGTGTGCTGGGATAGGCGCAGCAAACCCCCGTGACCCCGGGTTCAGGAATAAACAGGTAAGAAGATCAATGTATGAATGAATGCTGATTGTAAATTGTCCATAGGAGTGAATGTGTGTGTGAATGGTTGTTTGTCTGTGTGAGGGACTGGCGACCTGTCCCGGGTGTACCCCTGCCTTTTGCCCTATGTGCTCTGGGATAGGCACCAACAGAATTAAGGAATAAGCGGGTAAGAATATGAATAAATGAATAATAATTTTACCAGTACTATATAGCCGCTAGGTGGTGAACGTGCGTTGTGGCTTTCTGATTAGCACAACCGTAAAAGAAGACACGCGGAGGTTTGACGTAGCGTCGCTCCGCCCTGTTGCTTCCTTTTTCACAGTGGCAGTCAGCGAGACACCATGAAGGCGTCTGGCACAGTACGTAATTATCAGATTTAAGTGAATGTTGTTCACGATAGACGCATATTTATGCCTTATAACCTAGTGTAAGATTTCAATAGATTTGTTTTTGGCCATTTATCATAAGAAAGCGTTATAAAATACAAAATTTAGCGAGTATGGTCTGGCTACAATATGGCGGCCGGGCCGATAAGTGTGAGCGAGCCATGTGGTATTCAGAGCCTTTTCCCCTTCATCTTACGGTGCAAGTGTATCGGTGAAGGTTTTATTTAAATTCTAATGTTAAAAAAAAAGTAAAGGATATTTTCACGAAATTATGGACAACGCTACCGAGTTAAAGTATGGCGTACAGTTAAACCTGGACCGCTGTCTATTATAACGTACAGCATCCCTATAATTACCGTAATGTTTAAACACCAGACTTTTAACAAAGTTGATTAAAAGTACAAGAGATTAATTATACCTGCTTTGTGCTGCATTCAGTTCTCACTAAAGCATAATGTATGACCAGATCCCTTCAATGGCACTTTAACAATTATAATTTGATCTTTCCGCCATTATAGTTATGATCATTTTTTTAATCTAAACTTGGACACTTTTTTTTTATTCCTCCAGCTTCGGGAGTACAAGGTTGTTGGGCGCCTGTTGCCCTCAGCCAAAAATCCCGCTCCTCCTCTGTACCGCATGAGAATCTTCGCCCCGAACCATGTGGTGGCAAAGTCTCGCTTTTGGTACTTCGTCTCTCAGCTGAGGAAGATGAAGAAAGCTTCTGGAGAGATTGTGTATTGTGGCCTGGTGAGGATGCACATTGTCTTTGTTCATTCATTCATCTTCTTACTCGCTTATTCCTGAATCCGGGGTCGCGAGGGTCTGCTGCGCCTATCCCAGCACACATGGGGCGGGAGGCGGGGGTACACCCTGGACGGGTCGCCAGTCCATCTCAAGGCCACACATAGACAAACAACCATTCACACACACATTCACTCCTTTTGGGTAATTGAGAATCACCAATCCACCTAACCTGCATGTTTTTGGACTGTGTGCGGAAACTGGAGAAAACCCACGCAAGCGCATGCAAACTCCGCACAAAGATCCCGGCCCGGGATTCGAAACGGGGACCTTCTTGTTGTGAGGCGACTGCGCAATCCACTACGCCACCGCGCCGCCCCATTGTCTTTGTTTGCAGTTAAATAAACAGCTGTTATTCTAAATATTGAACCTGGTATCTGACCGTGATCTGCCATGATTCAGAAGAGAACCTTAACCGTCCTCTAAATTAATTGATTAACTCTGGGCCACTGTGTGTAACTTTGTATCCCAAAGCAGGCGTGCTGAATTCACATTAGCTTGTGTGTTTAAAAAGACATTAGACAGTATTTCATGTTAAGAAAGTAATCCGAGCAGATTGAATAGGTTAAAGTGGGTCTGATGCAATTGCTTAAGTATTAAAGATCTGTTTGTCATGATCAAACAAAAGCTACTTCACTGCATGCAAGCAATACATTCTCTGAAACTAAATTTTACCATAACCCATCACCTGACTTTTAATTACATTATACATTATATTACTAGTTAAATAACACCTACAGACCTACATTACACACCTGTAATCTGTCAGTCTACCTACCTTTGGTAGCCTAAAGTGCTGGGTTTGTAGATTACTAAAATGAACACAAAGTATTAAAAAAAAAAAAGATCTCAATTCAGTGGAGCTCAAGTGCATGTGTAAGATGGTGTTGATAGTCAGCAGGTTTAGTTTAAGTTGAGTCAAAGCAAGCTTTAGTTTTTAAAGCTCTAATTATATATATATATATATATATATATATGTATGTATGTATGTGTATGTTTATTCCACCAAAGCTGTACTCCTGTTTGATGCATTTACATCAAATGGTTGAATGTGTAGATGTCTTGGGATTTTGAAAATCTTTACTGAATTTTATCATTGTGAAATTAATGCAAAGAAACAAGAAATGCACACAAACCCAAAGATCATTGTATGTGTATGATGCTCTTGCTATGTGTGCACAAAGAAAACTGGGCCTTGTCGCCTTTCATAAGCTCTTATGTGCCAATGAAAGTGAATTCAAGGTTCAACATCAACCTAATGGAATCAGAACTATATTTTTGGTTTTTCTTTTAGTTTAGTGGAGGTAATTGAGTTTCTTGATCATCATTGTACCATCTTGCAGCTAGAGCGAATGTTTCAGGAGCTTGTATTCTTTTGACCCGCTCTTGACCCTGTATTCTGATATCTATATCTACAGGTTCATGAGAAATCTCCCCTAAAGGTGAAAAACTTTGGCATCTGGCTGCGCTATGACTCCCGCAGTGGCACACACAACATGTACCGCGAGTACAGAGACCTCACCACCTCCGGTGCTGTTACCCAGTGCTGTAAGTCACTCCCAACAGGGTTTCATGTTTTTAGTGATTTTTTGCAGACTGAGTCAAAGCAGTCAAAATATAGTTAATAAATGCAAGCTTTAGTTTTCAAAGCTCTAATGATATGTTTATTCTACCAAAGCTGTACTCCTGTTAAATGCATTTACATCAAATGGTTGAATGTGTAGATGTCTTGGGATTTTGAAAATCTTTAAAAAATTTCATTTTGAAATTAATGCAGAGAAAAAAAGAAATGCACACAAACCCAAAGATCATTGTATGTGTATGATGCTCTTGCTATGTGTGCACAAAGAAAACTGGGCCTTGTCGCCTTTCATAAGCTCTTATGTGCCAATGAAAGTGAATTCAAGGTTCAACATCATCCTGATCAGAACTATATATTTGAACCTAAGCTATTTTTCCACATATCTGCTGTTTGTGTTCCTTAATTGTTTAGACCGTGATATGGGAGCTCGTCACCGTGCTCGTGCTCATGCCATTCAGATAATGAAGGTGCAAGTGATTGCAGCCAACAAGTGTCGCAGAGCCGCCATAAAGCAGTTCCATGTAAGTAGTCTACTGCTGATTTTTCAATTTGGGATGCAGGCTTTAATGGTATGCGTGTTGAGTCAAGTTTATAGCAGGTCTCTCACTGGACTGGCGTTGTTGCCAGTTCAGCTTTAATACCTGCGAGAACAAAACCTGGCCATGTACCTCTTCCAGATCAAGTGTGTGGTCTTTAAACCTGGCGGCTTTGAAAACTGGCCATATCTCATTTTCACCTTAAAGCTGCTCTTTAAGTAATAAACTACCGGGTTAACTTGTTTTTTCATCCCACAGGATTCCAAGATAAAGTTCCCTCTGCCCCACAGGGTCCTGCGTCGCCAGCACAAGCCCCGCTTCACCACCAGGAGGCCCAAAACATTCTTCTAAAGTCTGTTTGCAGTCCTGTTTATTGGGAAATTAAAAAGTTACAAAATCAATATTTGCATGACTATTTTTTTTTTAAAGATCTAAAATGCGTAAAAGGTAGTTTTCAAAGTAATCGAACGCTTGGCACATTTTATTTGACTGTTTTTGTTTAATAAACATTACTATTTGTAGCATCATTACATGGTTAATTGTTTAATCATGTTTTAATCACTTTTGTCTTATTAATTCTGTTTAAAGCAGAATACATAATTTTATTTGTATTTAATAATTTTAGACAAATTTCCTTTTTAGATAGAAGGATGGTTAAATTTGTTTAACTGCTTTGTTTCTTCTGTTGTAGCGTTTGTGGGTTTTTATGTACACAAAAAAGTCTTGTGCACATGCATGGCTTGGATGTAATAACTAGAAAGTTTAAGGTCAGACATGCTTGTTTCACAAAGTATATTTTAGAATTGAAGGTATGTAAGTGAGAAGTAGCCGGTTTATCTTGCTGTCACTAAAGTTTGTGTTTTGCTGTAACAGTAGATATTGTTACCTGAAATAATCTTGAAGAGCCTGAACACCAAAACTTCTAACGTTATTACATTTGTTTAAATGTAAGTTTATTCACTTTCATTCTAATTTATATTCATTCATTATCTTACCTGCTTATTTCCTAATTTGTGGTCACGCAGGGCTGCTGGTGCCTATTCCAGCTCACATAGGGCAAGTGACTGGTACATCCCGGACAGGTTGCCAGTCTATCGCAGGGTGATAATCACTTGTATGGACAATTTTAGAATCACCATTTGACCTAATCTGCATTTTGTTGGACTGGGAGGAAACCCACGCGAGCGTGGGGAGAGCATGCAAACTCCACACACAGATCCACCGCTTGGGAATCGAACTGTGGACCTTGTACAGTTACAGTTAGGCATTTGGCAGACACTCAACCCCTTTTTTTTTTTTTTTTTACAACAGCAATTGTGTGTTAAGGGTCTTGCTCAAGAGCCCACAGTGGTTGCTTAATGGAGGTGGTAATTGAACCTTGTTTTTTCTGGCATTAGTCCAACACCTTATCCACTAGGCTACCACTTTCCACGGTCGCCTTGTGAGGCAACCGTGCTAACCACTATGCCACCAATTTTTCTATTTATTCTTTAATAAATGTCCAGAGTAACCGAGTAGATTTGTTTGTGCTTGAGTCTGAGAACAGGAAAAAGAAAATAAATGAAATAGAGAAAAAACATTGCTATGATAGAAAATCTGCTTATTTATTTGCCTACTGATAGAAAATGTGCTAAGTTTATATTTTTAATGTTCGCTTTATTCTACAAGTAAGAGGTGACAAAAACATCCATGAACAAAAAAGACAAGACAACAAACCCTTGTAGGTCAAAGTGTTTTTGTAGTGTCCCACCAGTTTTGTACACACCTCAGGAGGGATCAGTCCTCTGTGTGGATCTTCTCCATGTCATTAAGGTTTCAAAGCTGATGTTTAGCTGCTAAAACTTTCAGTTTCCTCTACAGATTTTCTAAGGCTATTGGGAAGGAGATTCTCATGTAAGATTTCACACTAATGGGCTCCATCCATCGTCCCTTTGATGTGGAAAAAGATGTTCTGTGACCTAAAGCGCAATGTTTTCACTTCCATGTGTTGGGTTTAGACCAAAGAGCTGTTTTTTGAACTGAACTGACTTCCAGGTCTCCTTTAATGAATTAATGTTTATTCGCAAAATTTAGGCAAGTTGTGCTGTTTTGAGCAGGAGGACATGGTGGATGCCTCAAGATTTTTAAGTCTTTAAGATGTTGTGTGGTACCAATTGTTTTCTTGGTGACTTTGGTACCAGCTGCCTTGAGATCACTAAAGAGATCCTTCAGTGTAGTTCTAGGCTCATACCTACCTCATCATACTCATGATCATTGAAACTCCCTGAGATCAGATCTTGTATGGAGCTCTAGATGAAAGGTGGGGGGGGGGGGGGGGGGGTGTAGTTCACAACACAGTCGTATTACAACAAAAAGGTCCCGGTTCGTTTCCTGGGCAAGGGTCTTTCTGTGCAGAGTTTGCATGTTCTCTAAGCTTGTGTTGGTTTTCTTCAGGCACTCCGGTTTCCTAGAACAGTCTAAAGACATAATTAGTATTTGACAGACGCTCTTATCCAGAACAACTTACATTTGATCTCTTTATTTACAACTGAGCAATTGTAGGCTGAGGGCCTTGTTCAAGGGCCCACAGTGGTTGCTGGTCATTCTGGTATTAGTAAAACACCTTAACCACTAAACCACCACATCCCAAATCCTTCACAAATTGCCCATAGGAGTGAATGTGTGTGGTTATTCATGTGGGCCTGTGATTGACGGGTGACCTGTCCAGGGTGTACCCCTGCCTCTCACCCTATGTGTGCTGGGATAGACTTTAGCAGACCTCTGTGACCCAGATGGATGGATGGATGCAAATATAAAAAATATTTGATCTACAAATCAAATCAGCAAGATTTCTGACTCACAGGAGTCTTTTATAAAGGTTGGGATTAGGAGTGCTTTATCAAATGGACTCTTAAGAAAAAAATGAAGTAAAATAAAATGGAAAGAGTAAAAAAAAAAAGGAAAAAAAAATTTCGAAAAGGGAAAATATTAAAGAATAATAAAAGAAAATAATTAAATTGTACTCTTTGTTATTCATTCATTCATTTTCTTACCCGCTTATTCCCGAATCCGGGCTCACACTGTGCCTATCCCAGCACACATAGGGCGAGAGTACACTCTGGACGGTCGCCAGTCCATCTCAGGGTAACACAGACAAACATCCACATTCACTCCTATGGACAATTTTTCCCCAATCCACCTAATCAGCATGTTTTTGGACTGTGGGAGGAAACCCACGCAAGCGAGGGTAGACCATGCAAACTCATGCACAGAAAGACCATGCACAGAAAGATCCCGCCCGGGATTCGAACCCGGGACCTTCTTGTTGACTGTGCTATCCACTACGCCACCGCGCCGGTTTATATAAATAATAGTATCAGCCACAAGATGGCAGTATTTGACTGAAACATCAGAAATAACACTGCTTATTAGACTAAGTTCTGTACGAGCATAATTTCAATACAATATGAAAATTCTAATTGAGTAATAACAGTATTCAGTAGGTTTAAACAGATCACCCCCCCCACCCCATCCTGACTAGACGGTGTCTTCTAAATGCATATAGCCTTACTGATCATTTTATTAGAAAAAACCAGTAAACCTTTCATTAGTTCAGTTGTATAATCAGCTGATCTTCTCATCAGATATCAGGAGCTCAGTGATATTGATTGTGTTGTAGATTTTTTTTCCCAGATTAGATGTATAAAGTTTTTCATGTGGATTTCCTTCTGGTATCAAGACATCAGAGTTTACACAGAACAGTGTAATATGTAAACAACATTCTGTAAGCAAGCTACAGACCAAGAATCTAAAGCTATCATGAAAACAGAACAATAACAAAGAAAAAAATATTTTTTTCCTAGATTTCTTGTCTGACAGGACAAAAGCAATATTCCAGTTAAACGTTCCCACAACTTTTTCTGAAATTCCGAATGTCCCAGGAATGTTCTTACAGCGTTATTAATATTCAATTAAGCAATTCATGTTCTTGTGATGTTGAGAATAGCGCTAACCACTACAGCATTGTGCCGCTGTTTATAATCATTCATTCATTCATTCATTCATTCATTCATTCATTCATCTTCTTATCCGCTTTGTAAACTTTAGAGGCTGGTGTGTGTCTTGCTAATTCCAGGAGAAGTGGGTTAAAGTGTTGCATTGTTTATCACTAGATATCATTAGATTAGTGATTGTGTATAAAGTGTGTATGAATAATGGCACCCCTATCTTACATTTGAACTCCAAAGTTCTCAGGGGCCCGGCAATGAAATTTGGGGCTGAGAATTGAACCCGTAATGTAAGCTGATCAGATGATCAGACTCTTTAATAAAATTTGCAAACATGTCATTCATTATTTTTATATAAAGGTGCAGGTTTTCAGATTAGTTGTTCATTCATCTTCTAACCCGCTTATTCCCTTGGGTCACAGAGGACTGCTGGAGCCTATCCCAGATCAAATAGGGCAAGAGGCAGGGGTACACCCTGGGACAGGTCACCAGTTCATTGCAGGACTACTCATAGCCAAACAATTACACACGGTCACATTCACTCTTATAGGCAATTTAGTATCACCAGTCAACCTAATGTACATGTTTATGTACAGAGAACCCGGAACACACCTATGCAAGCGCGGGGTGAACATGCAAAGATCTCTGGCCAGTGAATCGAACCCAGGACTTTCTTGTTGTGAGGCATCCATGCTAACCACTACACCAACGTGTGGCCTCAGATGAGATGTTCTAAAACTTAAAACCTTGTCGTACATCTTTTTCCTCTTTCTCCCGTCATAGAATGTTCTGCAAAATAAACTTAGTTCCCTCTTTTTATTTATTTATTTATTTATTTATTTTTGTACTTTTTTTATAATCTTGATTATTACCAGGACAATAACGTTGAGAGGCAGTGACACAAATGAAGAGAGATACAAACATCCACATACATACACAAACCTAATATAAGCTAAAAATAGTTTACAGTATAATAAAAAGATACAAAAAGAGGAGATCTTTTCCGGTATAAACTCTAATGAACAAACATTTACAGCCAGATGTTTCCTCTGTATAGTCTAAACCCATTTTAAAAGCACCTACTGAGACCAGACCTCCTTATTTTTTTAATTATTTTATAAAATATCCAGACAGATAGATCAGCTGTTTGGTTTGTACAAACATAAAGAATTCCATATCTTCTAAATAATTACTTCTTACCTACAGTATGTGGTGAATAGAAAAGCATCTCAGCAGGTTTAAAACACAAGACGAGACAACATACAACAAATCAATGGCAATCATGAGTGCAGTGTCACCTGCAATTGATAGAAAATTCAATTAAACAATGCAGAAGACAAAGATGTTTTTTTTCCAATGGTACACCAGATTGATTCCCATTTTGCTGTTTGATAAAGCTTCAATCTTCCAGTAAGACTTTGTAGTCCAATCTTCTTCTTCTCCTTTCGGCTGCTCCCGTTAGGGGGTACCACAGCGGATTTCTCTTCTCCACCCTGTCCTCTACATCTGCCTCTTTCATCCCAACTACCTGCATATCTTCCCTCACCATATCCATGAACTCTTTTCCTCCTGACCGGCACCCCCACCTCCAACAGTAGCACAATTTCCAGTACCCTGTCGTTTAACGGTACCTGTGGCAGTCGTTGTTAACCCGGGCCTTGACCAATCCTGTATGAAATTCTTATTAGTAATCGGCATATTTGATTTGGCTAGATGTTCTTCCTAACGCAACCCTCCCCATTTATCCGGGCTTGGGACCCGGACTAAGAATGCAATGGCTTGTGCAACCCTAATGGCTGGGTTAAGACTTTCTAGTACTTTCTAGGCTTAAATGTAAGAAATCTCTTAATTCAGCTCCAACAGTATCAGTGAGATCAGACACTAATGTCTGGTAAGGAGGTCTGGGGTACAGTCGTCATTCCAGTTGATCTCAAAGAGGTTCAGTGGTGGTAAGATCAGGACTTTGTGCTGAACAGTGGTGATTCATTTTGCTAAATTAATAACATAGCATGCGATAAGGGAGATGAGAAGCTTTGTGCTCAAGGTCATTGTCATGCTGGAACACTGTTGGGGTATCTTAGTTTCATTCATTCATTCATTCATTCATTCATTCATTCATTCATTCATTCATCTTCTTACCCGTTTATTCCCTAATTCAG
>JAOTRA010000008.1:449872-467021 GCA_026260255.1 Pseudolaguvia tuberculata | reverse complement strand
GATAGATAGATAGATAGATAGATAGATAGATAGATAGATAGATAGATAGATAGATAGATAGATAGATAGATATTATTACATATGTAATTAGAAAAGATTTATTTCACTAATTCCATTTTTGTAGTGAAATCTAAATCTAAATCTGCCACTGCTGGGCCCCTAAGCAAGAATCTTAACTCTTAACATTGTTGGATTTAGATAAAACTTGTATGAAAAATAAAAAATATCTATGTCAATCTTGATAGCGACATTTGCCAAAGCTTTTTCATTATCGTGAATAACGTGTCCAAATGCTACCCACTAAAAAAACAGCTAGTTTAAAATCCATTGAAATGAGCTATTACTGCCTCCACGAGCAACATTGTATTGTTTCAGGACAAGCAAATAAATTGCAGGATAAAATGTCCCTTCTTCATTAACTAATTACAAAATAATTGAATGTAAATTGAAGAAAAAAACAGACAATGGTGTTCTTTGTCTCTGTCTTAAAAAGGCTTTGGGTGGATGGTGCGAGCTATCGGTTTTTTTTTTGATCTTACATTTGCCTGGATACTGCTTATTTCCAAAACTTTTGCAAAAAGGCTGCTTTCTTTGCTTGAACAATTCCCCATTCAGTTGAAGTTGGCAAATTTTCTCCAGTAAGGTAAAACTTTGGAGGGGAAGTCATTGAATTTACAGTACAAAAGAAAACATGCCTAAGTGTTCTTGGTAAATAATTACAGTACTGATAGTATTTCAAAGTGTCTGGTAGCCCCAAGAATGCACATATTTGGAAATTTGCTAATATTTCTTAAATGTGCTAAGTGATAACACTTGTCTGTAGAGAAATGTTTACTAGTATGTAGACTGAAATGATTAAATGTAATCTCCAATCTGAACATTTTCTTAATGAAAGATTTTCATCTAGACTTTAGAGATGGCAGTAAAACTCATACAGTAAGTTCTTATTGCGCTACAATGAATTCCTCAAGCAGGCCTCACTGGAGCCTGGGATACAGCCCAGACTGTTTGCAATGTCGAGGGCTTGACGAGATGGACTGTCAGGTTAAAATCTTTACCATCTCGTTTCCGTAATGCCCATGCCAAGTGCAGTACGAACTATTTGCGCTGGTGCAGACAGACGCTGAGTAGCAGACAGAGCTGTTGGCTGGCAAGAGCCCTTAACCATGGCCTTACAAATACACAAAATCATCAGACTTCAGACATGGGTGAATAATACCTGCCCTCAAGCCACTAGTTAGGGTTGAAAGCCTCACAGTGTTGCTGATTTTGACTGCTGGCCTATAACGTGTCACACTGAGTCTCCAGACCTTTACCTCCATCTGTAAACAAACGATCAGTATTACATTTGAGGTGCCAATCATCTATTGAAAGACCCTTAACAGATAAGCAGTATTTAAGTGACCACACTGTACTGTAACCACTGGCTAATATGAAACATACTATGTTGTAGCACATTTGAAGGTGTAATACGCTGAAGAGGCCTACTGTACTTTCGTCATATATTGGTCTTCACATAAGATTTTGCCGAATGGCAGCTACTTAGACTTGTAGCACTTATTTAAGCTTATTTGTTCTTGTTTACATTATTTAAGAAACAACTCACCTCCACATTTGTAAATATGAGGATCTCTACTTCTCTTTGTGCCTTTCCTTCACAGATACCAGACCTTCTCTATTACTAAAGTATCCTGATGTCAGGGTTCTGTCACACACACTGTTATAAAACTGGGTTTCTTTTAGTGACACTTTACATAATTCTATCGGCTACCGTTTTCCGTATGGAGACCCAGGGTGGAATAGTCCTCCAGCACCTTATTGCTGATTGTAAGAGCTGTGAGTTGCAATCTATATCACTGGAAAAAGAGATCTGGTTGTCCTTAATGAGCAGGTGGAGACTGTGAGAAAGAAAATCGTCCTGATATAAAATAAGACAGAAACCTTGAGATGAAGTCTGAACAGGGAACTCATCCTCATGTGGGTGACACTAAAAGTCCATTTTTATTAAAGCTAATCAGTGTTGCTGTGTGTATTGATTGTGATCAAATGTGAGTCTCAATCCTCGATCCCCAGGCAACAAAAATGATATGGGTTATTAACTGTCTGTATTGCTGTGTAAAAGTTAAAAACAGGCAAGATTAGCTCTGGCAGCAGAACTGTACCTTACGTTTTTCATCATTTTCCATGCATTTGTCAGCCACTAAGAGACTTACAGTCGATAATAAAATATCTTTAAAACAATATGCAATGGCAGCGCGGTGGCATAGTGGATAGCACGGTAGCCTCACAACAAGAAGGTCCTGGGTTTGAATCCCGGGCCAGGGATCTTTCTGTGCGGAGTTTGCATGTTCTTCCTGTGCTTGCGTAGGGTTTCTCTGGGTACTCCTGTGTTTCCTCCCACAGTCCAAAAACATGCAGATTAGGTGGATTTGTGATTGTAAATTGTTCATAGGTGTGAATGTGTGTGTGGATGGTTGTTTATCTGTGTGTTGCCCTGAGATGGACAGTCTACCCGTGACCCCGAATTAGGGAATAAGCGGGTAAGAAGATAAATGAATGAACAATATGCAGTTTCTAAATGACGTCATTCAATAAGTAATAAATGCTATATACTTGTATCCCATCAAGATTTTAAAGATCTTGTTGAACAAATTCCACCTTCATTTATAATCATAGCTCTTGTTACATTCATTTCTTTAATTAGAATATCATCTGTGCCTGTTAGACATATATACATGCAGGCCATGGCTCTTTCGGATGTAACATTATGTAAAACTCTTTTAATTACTAATTCCTCATGCTGTATTTATGATGATCCACTTCCCATTGCATTGGCACTCTTGCCAATGCAAAAAAATGCATTGCCAGTAAAAAATGCCATTATTACTGGCATGTTTATAAAAGTTCTGCTGAACATCCCAGGGCATGTTGGCCGATGAATTTGGTAATGGTATTTAGTAATCAAAGATATTAAGCTCCTACTTTAAGTATTAATAATCAGCTACATTCTAAATAAAATTCAAGAAGAACAGGAAGTGTCCAAATAATAAACCTTTCACAATTTATTCTAATATAGGAGGAAACTCTATTTATTTCTTCAAATTAAAACATGATGAAGTTTTTTCGGCTACACTAGACCTACACCTAAACGTTTACTAAATATAATGAATAAAAATACTTATAGATTTAGTCTTAAAGAAATACTTATTAAAAGTAATGTTTCAAAATTGTATTTGTTTTTACCAAAAATTAGCTGATACGGTATGGGTGAGGTGTTAACTGCAAAACAAGACCATTCATTCATTCATTCATTCATTCATTCATTCATTCATTCATTCATTCATTCATTCATTTTCTTATTCATGGTCACGGGATTCTGCTGGAGACTATCCCAGCGCACATAGGGTAAGAGGCAGGGGTATACCCTGGACAGGTCGTCAGTCCATTGCAGAGCACACATACCACACAACCACAAAGCCACACCACCAGTCACACCTATAGGCAATTTAGAATCACCAATTTACCTAATGTACATGGGTTTTTTTTGACTGTGGGAAAGATCCAGAGTACCTGGAGGAAACCCACACAAGTGCGGGGAGAACATGCCAACTCCACACTTAAAGACCTCCCAGCCCGGGAATCAAACCTAGGACCTTCTTTTTGTGAGGCGACCACGCTATCCACTACGCCACCGTGGCAAAACAGGAACATTCGTTCATTCATTTATTTATCTTCTTACCCACTTATTCCCTAATTCAGGGTCACTTGAGCTTGTGCCTATCCCAGCTCACATAGGGTCGAGAGGCAGGGGTACACCCTGAACGGGTCACCAGTCCATCTCAGGGCCACACATAGATGAACAACCGCCCACACACACATTCACTTCTATAGGTCATTTAGATCAATCAACCTAATGTACGTTTTTGAACTGTGGGATGAAACCTGAGTATTTGGAAAATATCGAAACTCCGCACAGACAAATCCTTGGCCCGGGAACTGAACCCATGACCTTCTTGTTGTGAGGCTAACCATTACGTCACCGCGCCAAAACAGAAACATTAGATGACAGGAAAAGTTTATTTTGATAAAGGTTTTCTTTGGTCAGCCAAAATCTGATTCTGAAGTTAAACAATTAGAGCAAGGGACACCAGACATTGGTGGCTGATGTCTTAAGTTTGGCTCAACACACTGGCTTTACGTTTTAAATACATAGCAAGACCTTTATTAGATCTTTAAATCATTTATTTCTGAAAAGCTTTTTGGGTAAAAATCCGAAAAGCTAATAAAATGCTGACCTTCAAGACAACTTCTTATAACTGAAACTCCCTACTGTGTGGCAAGGTGTGTGGCTTTGGAAACACTCATTAGACAAGATTTTATAAATGCATTAGTATAAATCTTAACTGTTGTTTATTAATGTTATTCACTATAGAACTGTATAGTGCAGCATAATCATTCACTCTGCCAAATTCTATGTGCCTCTTTCATTTTTCTCACACACTTAGAGATTTGAGAAAACAATTTCACATTCTTGGTTAACCACAATGAACTTAAAAAATGACTTAAGGAAAAACCCAGCTTTCATCTACAACATTAATTTAAGGTGTGCAAGGATTATGAATTCAGATCCAATTGTGATTTGGTAGTATGAGGCCGGTTAGTGACAGGAGCTATGTAATGATGCTGATGAGATTCCCAGAAAACTTTAAGATTAGCATATGGTTCCTGTTATTCTGTAGGTTTTCAAAACGGTTCTGTAACCGTGTTTTTTTTAGTCTTTGTATGGAGAACCAAGGACTAAACTCACCAAAACACTGCAGGTTCAAGGTGAACAATCTGCACATAAAAATATCCCATAATAAATAAAACTACGTGCACATTTAGGAACATTCTAGAAACAAAAAATAGTTTGTTTATTTATTGCAGCACAACTTCATAATTGATAGACAGTAAGAAACATTTCAGAATATCTCAATGTGGATTCATTTCATTCTTACCCTTATTCCATAATATTCCAATATCCCAGCACACATAGGGCGAGAGGCAGGGGTACACCCTGGACGGGTCACCAGTCCATCATAGGGCAACGCATAGACAAACAACCATTCACACACACATTCACTCCTATTTAGAATTACCAATCGGAATCAGAATGACCAATTCTCAGGAATCAACCTTCTTGCTGTGAGGCAACAGTGCTTATCAATAAGCCACTGTGCTGCCCTTTGAATGTAATTAATTTGGGCATTTGCTAATTAGATGGAACAGTATTAGGATCTAAAGAAATAAGGTTTAAGATTTAGAGCCATCCATCTATAGAAAAAATGCATTTCTTTTTCTCCTTATATATCACTGGATATTCAGTTGGATGTTGGATCATACAGTAGACACAAATATAAAAATACTCCAATATGATGCATGTTGGAAGGCGCAGTGGCGTAGTGCTTAGCACGGTCGCCTCACAACAAGAAGGTCATGGGTTCGATTCACGGGTCAGGGATCTTTCTCTGCGTAGTTTGCATGTTCTCCCCACGCTTGTGCGGGTTTCCTCCGGGTACTCTGGTTTCCTCCCACAGTCCAAAAACATGCAGATTGGGTCAATTGGTGATTTTAAATTGTCCATAGGAGGGAATGTGTTGTTTGTGTATGTGTTGCCCTGCAATGGACTGGCGACCCATCCAGGGTGTACCGCCGCCTCCCGCCCCATGCGCGCTGGGATAGGCACCAGCAGACACCTGTAACCCCGAATTAGGGAATAAGCGGGTAAGAAAGGTAGATGTTTCTAAATGTCAACAAAAAAATCAGTGATTGTTTCACTGCATCATTTCACTGCCCGTATCCCCAGTTACATGGTGACGTTTCTCTATAAACATTATCTATTATCTAGCTTAACTGGGCTTTTCATTAGAAAAACATCACTTATGTAAATACGGTGGCTCTACGTGAAATAAAAAAAAACAAAACCTATTTTTATATCAAGTCAGCTTCCAAAATGAAAAGAGGTGGAGCACGCTTCGATACTTCGTCAGGAGCTAAGTCTGTTTAGACTCGATGGGGTTAACCACATTATTTATTTTCCAGTTCCTTTTTTAAAAAAAAGAAGAATTCAGACAAGTGAGTCACGTTTAGTAAAGTCAGTGCTGTCAGTGCCCAATACTGTATGTGTTATGTACAATGGCTCATTTTACAGAACAACTGACACTGTAAGTAATTTGGTGTATATGACATTTTTCTGCCTTTAAATGCCTTTTATCTAACCTCTGCCTGAACTATAAATAGTGTGCAAATGAAAATATGGCCGCATCAGTATGTGCATAAAGGGGTATGTGCAAGCATGTGCAGGTATTTACAGCATGTAAGGTGTAGTTATATGCATTGTGCAAAAAGTGTGTGTGCAGTGTGTACATTGTACAGCGTGTATATGTAGTTTATAGACAAATGATAATATAATATGTAATAAGCATGATAATGTACATTAGAAATCTTCATCTCCTTTCGGCTGCTCCCGTTAGGGGTCGCCACAGCAGATCACTCTTCTCCACACTACCCTGTCCTCTACATCTGCCTCTTTCACCCCAACTACCTGTATGTCTTCTTTCGCCACATCCATAAACCTCCTCTTTGGCCTTTCTCTTTTCCTCCTGGCCCGTCACCTCCATCCTCAACATTCTTCTACCAATATACTGCATGGTCCCCCTCTGTCTATGATGAGCTCTTTAGTCTTGAAATTAAGGTTGTTCCTGGTACACCATGCTGACACTCCCTCCTGGCAAATTCATTGTTGTTACTGATTCAGCCAAATGTGGTATCATCTGCATACGTATTGAAGATGTTGGTTCAAAGCACATTCATGGAGGAACATTGGCAATGGGCTCATAATTCAGCCTTATGGGATGTTCAGTATAAGGTCTAAGGACATGTGACCTGAATTTTTCGATGTCTATGTCGCTCTACTAATCACATTTCTAATATTGTACATTCTAGCAAGTAATCAGATTAGTCTGTGTTCGTAATATCCTACAATATGTGATTGGACCTTTCTGTATATCTGTACTGACATTACCTGTACAAACTGCAGGTGAATTTCTTTTAGCAAATCAGTCTTGCCAAAAATACTCTTAACAAAAATGCTTTAGGCATACAGACACAAAAAAAAAAGCGATGAAGGGATTGATGAAATTAAAGATTTTGAGGCTTGGCTCACAGCCTTTAATAATTTCATTGTGTTGACAGACCTACTGTAGATTGCATGTGTCGGCTTAATAAGCAGGACCTAAATCAATTTAGGGATTAAGTTAAATTTGTTGAAGGATTTTGCTAAGAATAGAACACTGCCTTATTACAGTACATTGCTCCATATCGTAGAGCCTGGGGGCAAACACCGCAGGCCAGAGCAGTTCTTCAGAGCAGCCATGTCTTTCAACATGTTTAGTCAGTGGTGTGCAGTCAGGGTCAGTTCGGCTGGCCGGAACATTATCAGAAGTCGACCTAAATTTTCAACTGAATTGAAACTTGGACCGCAGAGAAAGCGCAGAGAGCCGGACGCGGCTCGCCGAGCTCTGTCCCGGTTTTATGTCTCGGGGGGCGTTTCCCGAGCCTGAAATCTTTCTGTGTGGAGTTTGCATATTCTCCCGGCGCTTGTGTGGGTTTCCTTCGGGTACTCTGGTTTCCTCCCACAGTCCAAAAACATGTAGATTAGGTCGATGGGTGATTCTAAATTGTCCATAGGAGTGAATGTGTGTGTGAATGGTTGTTTGTCTATGCGTTGCCCTGCGATGCACTGGCAACCCGTCTAGAGTGCACCTCTGCCTCTCGCCCTATGTGAGCTGGGATAGGCGCCAGCAGACCCCCGTAACCCCGAATTAGCGAATAAGCAGGTAAGAAGATGAATGAATGAATAAATGAATGAAAGTTAATATTTGTTCCATTCAATTGTATTAATTTATTCTTAAGAATGTATTCTATTTATTTTATAGCAGTTGCAGTATAGTTGTAGTATAGTATAGTCACTGTTTTCAGTACAATAAGGTGTGGATTTTAGATTTTTTTTGTCCAATGAGATTTCATCATTTTTATTGGCTGCCAAAGCCTTTATGTTAGCTGATGTATGATGTCATCAGCATTTTCTGTCTTCTGTATAATTTCTGACAGCCAAGAGCAGCTGCAGTAATAGCTACAGTATGATTCACAGAGATTCTCCATCTGTCAAAAAGAGCCACTTGTATATAAGATGAAATAAATGAAGAGAAATAGGAACTGCTACTCGAAAGATTCCATTAAATTGTATTCATTTATACCCAACAGTTTATTCTCTTCATTTTAGGCGGTTGTCTTGGCTACACTGCTTTTAGTACACTATGTGTATATTTTTTTGGTCAATCAGATTTCAGCAGCTGATGTACGGTGACGTCAGCATTTTTTGTCCGACGAATCATTTCTTACAGCATAAAACTACATGAGCAAAACAGTTGAATTAGAATTTTTACACACAATGGCTATCTGGGAAGTGGTAGCCTAGTGGTTATGGTGTTGGCTTAATACCAGAAAGACCGGAGTTCCCACCACCTTTAAGCAACCACGGTGGGCCCTTGAGCAGGGCCCTTAACCCACAATTGCTCACTTGTGAAAAAAAAAGGACCAAATGTAAGTTACTCTGGATAAGAGCATCTACCAAATGCCAAACTGTAACTGTAACTATCTCTTCACTTCCTTTCGGCTGCTCCGGTTAGGGGTCGCCACAACGGATCGCTCTTCTCCACACTACCCTGTCCTCTACATCTGCCTCTTTCACCCCAACTACCTGCATGTCTCCCCTCACCCCATCCATAAACCTCCTCTTTGGTCTTTCTCTTTTCCTCCTGCCCAGGACCTCCATCCTCACCATTCTTCTACCGATATACTGCATGTCCCTCCTCTGCACATGTCCAAACCATCTCAACCTAGCCTCTCTCACCTTGTCTCCAAAACATAATCTAAAGAGAAGAAATGAACTTTGTCTCCGACATAGTTAATTAAAAAAATAAGATAATTAAAAAAAAGAGCTTATTCCCCACTTCCAGACCAGTGCCGCCGCCGACTGGTAACACTCATTTATAATGTATTATATATGTTTTTGTGATGTTATAATAAGTATTGTAAAATAAATATTCACGTATGTGGTACAGTTGCGGTTGTAATTTTAAGAAGGTTATAAATTGGGGATTTTTGCTTAAAAAAGTTTTCATACTCAATACACAAAATGGTCTCTAAATGTCAACGTTTGATGATAGAAATAGTTAAGTAGGATTGAGTAGACTTTTTTTGTGTGTGAATATAGTCCATTTTTAGACTAAAATAAATAACAAATGAACAAGACACAATAAAACACAACAGATAGCCCTAAATGTGTATTTTTTTAACCAACACATTGACATGGGACATGGAAGGGCCTTGCTTAAGGTCCCCACAATGGAAGCTTAGTAGTGTTGGGGCCAAAAGTGTTAACTAGAAGCATCTGTGGTAATGATACACAGAAATTCCCCACTTGTCTAAAAGAGTCACTTGTTAATATAGGATAAAATAAATGAAAAGAGGAATGTTAAGTTTTCTGCTACTGGAAAGGTGATAGTTTTAAGCTCCAGCACCACTAAGCTGCCATTTCTAGGCCCCTGAGCAAAACCCTTCAACCTTCACTGCTCCGCTGGATAAATAATTAAACTGTTATATTGGGCCGGGGCGGTGGCGTAATGGTTAGCACGGTCCCCTCACAACAAGAAGGTCCCGGGTTCGATTCCTGGACCGGGGATTTTTCTGTGCAGAGTTTCATGTTTCCTCAGGTTTCTTTCCCCAGTCGAAAAACATGCAGATTAGGTGGATTGGTGATTGTGTGTGTCCATAGGAGTGAATGTGGTTGTTTGTCTATGTGTTGCTCTGCGATGGACTGGCAACCTGTCCAGGATGCACTCCTGCCTCTCGCCCAACCTGAATAGGCACCAGCAGACCCCCAGGACTCCGAATAAGGGAATAAGCAGGTAAGAAGATGAATGAATGAATGAATGAATAACTGTATGTGTGTAAAGTATTTTTGTGCGGAGCGGTTATAAAACTGCTGCACAGAGCTCAAATATATCATATATTTGTAAATCTGACTGTTATGATGCCAGTGCCTCACCAGACATAAACCTCACCGCACGTCACTGATCTATATCTTTATAATGTGTATCATTGCCAATAATATAAATAGTGGTTTGTGCCTAACCTTTTTTATTCCTTATGTTTATTAAGTAAATCTAATAATCATCACTGTACTGGCTTTATGCATTTACAGTATATTCCATGTCACACCTTTGTTCTTAGTAATAAGATTTTTATAAGGCACAGAGTAGAGAAACGCTTAATTTGATTTAGATTGGTTGTTAAATAGAATAAAAAACATGTTCAAGAGAGACAAACCTTAAGGTAACAAAATGTTCCATATAATTAATGAGGCCAGGTTAGGGTTAGGGATTTAAGCCTGTGAGCATGTAAGATCTCCTGATGTTTGACAAATGACTAAGTTGAACAGTGTCCAGCCAGTTCTGTTTGTTTTTTATAAACAGACAACAAGACAACAATTATTCTCTGAAAGTCTGTTAAACTTATCAGCTGAAGACTTGTGGAACGACACTCCTGGGGTTAAACTGATGTTTAAAAATAGCCTTGAATTTATATGTGTCCACGTGTGTGTCCTGGTCCTTAGAATACTGTGGATTGTTTGGGGAGCTCATTGAACTGTAAAGGTTCAGGAAAGCCCCCCAGGAGTCTATAGCCGGGAAATTGACAGTTTATATATCAGCTGCCACCAGGCTTACCAAACAAATTCAACAACAGGTTCAAAGGTATCTAAACCTAGCTTTATGTTATTATGGGCCATGCATTGTGATACAGAACTAATCATTAATTGTCTGGGCTGGTGCCAATGTGTAGTGGGTTAAGACGCTAGTACATAAACACTGTTGTTCCCAGGGTTTGATTCCCGCTTGGGGCCTTTCTGCACCATCTCCCTATCTCACCCATTACCCTTTCAAAGGGCAAAATGTCCCCAAAATATAACTTTAAAAGCATACATTGGAAATTGCTAAAAATTATTTAGAACATGTTGCAGGGGGGGCGGCTGGGCGGCGTAGTGGTTAGCACAGTCGCCTCACAACAAGAAGGTCCCGGGTTCGATTCCTGGGTCGAGGATTTTTCTGTGCTGAGTTTGCATGTTCTCCCAATGCTTGCGTGGGTTTCATCCAGCTACTCTGGTTTCCTCCCACAGTCCATGTTTGTCTATGTCTTGCCCTGCGATGGACTGGCGACCCGTCCAGGGTGTATCTCTGATTCTCGGCCTATGTGCGCTGGGATAGGCACCAGCAGATCCCCGTGACCCCGATTTAGGGAATAAGCATGCAAGAAGATGAATGAATGAATGTTGCAGTGGAGGCTAAAGGTTTAAATCTGAGAAAACCAGAGTTCTAAAAGTTCTTAAACCTTTCTGTTCACTATGTCAAGTCCTTTATTATTATGAACCTGAAAGTGAACAATTTCATATAAAGAAGTATTAAATGAGTACACATGTACACCACTCCTTAAATTACTCATTACAGAAAGTCCTCAGAGGTTTGACAAATAACCGAGTGGAGCAATGTCAAAGTAAGCATCATCTCACTTTACAGAAAAGAAACCTATTTAATAATAGACTTTTTATTAATGGTTCTTCCATCCTAAATATTTGGAGTGACGAGAATGGAAGTTCGTCTATCTTAAATCCAAAGCATTAACATTTCTTTTCTGATTTACTTATTCGGATTTATTCACGTAATTTATTGTAAACTATTATAACAGTCTAATAACTCTCACCAATAATAGCCCACTGATTTACTTTCTCTCCTCTTCTACACCCACAATGTTTTTCAATCAAGCTGTGGTTACAAAGTTGTATAATTCATGGCTGTGGTTCGACATCTTCTGATCCGCAAAAAAAAAAAAGTTTATTGCATAATGTAATATTACTTAATAAATTTCCATGCAGCATTTTAATACCTATTTGTACAATTAGTGAAAATCGTTGTAGTAAA
This sequence comes from Pseudolaguvia tuberculata, assembly GCA_026260255.1. NCBI lineage: Eukaryota > Metazoa > Chordata > Actinopteri > Siluriformes > Sisoridae > Pseudolaguvia > Pseudolaguvia tuberculata. Next base: position 454,944 of record JAOTRA010000008.1, on the reverse strand, counting down.
AAAATAAAATTCCAGGTTGAAAAACAAAATTTGTGGTTTGTTTTGCAGTTAGTTCTCATGTTTTTATCGTTTGTATTTTATAAATAATAAAACAATTTAATTTAAATACAAACATGTTTAGGAAAGTTACTAAGGGTGTTACACAGCTATATAAAAGATATATGAAAGTAAATTATTTTAGCATTTACCACCTGTGATTATACTGCCACTACTGGGGTGGTGAGCAAGGCTCTTAACCATCAACTGTTTAGTTGGAAAACAGAAAGAATATAAATAAGCTTACTTTAGAAATATGGAACGCTCGTAACCTGGATCTGTTTGTCTATGTTTATCTATTGCAGCTAAAAGACAGCTTTCAATTTCTTCTAATATGCATCATGTATGCTCATACCTCTGCTATTGAAGTCCATCCCCAGTTACCACCAGTTTTGTAAATGTATTTGTATCCCTCACAGATGGAAGTGTTTATTTTATTTTTATATGATATATGATTTATAATCCAGTAACTATACAAAGTCTACACTCTGTACTTTGTTGGGTATTAGGGTATAAAAACATTTGGTTGATGGAACAACCAATAACAATAAACCTCTTGCACATCGCTTGACTAATGTTCTGTTAAAGCACTTAACAGAGCATTCATAAAACATCTTGATTTGACAATTTTTTATTTTACACTGAGTAAAACTGACTATTTTACACTGAGAGAGAATGTTGCCATTTCTTGACAGCTTCCATGATACTTGATGAAGTTTTTTCTCTTGAGACATCTTGTTCTTGGTAACATCACAGTCCTGACTTATTTCTACACTAATAGTGGTTCAGTGTTCCGTAGTATATCTGATGCTTGGGAAATGGTTTTATTCACTTTATATATTTTAATACTTTACGGCAATCAGTGCAAATGTATATTATGGTCAGTGACAGCAATATGGCAGTCAGGTAAAATCAGCTGAATGTTTTCAAGGGCCTTAATCAGTGTGTGACTGTTAATTGCTTTTAAACTCAAGACTGTGTGTAATTCTGAGAACAGCTGTCATGGTATACACAGTATATCCAGATGTTTACACATATTATTGCCTTCCTCTGGCTTTATTACTACTGTCTTTATGTATGTTTAGGGTTAGAATTCCAATTACAGCATTTGGCAGATGCCCTTATCAAGAACGACTTACAACTGAGCAATTGTGTGTTGAGGGCCTTGCTCAGTGGCCTACGGTGGTGGCTTGGTGGCGGGAATCGACCCCGGGTCTTTCTGGTATTAGTCCAACACCTTAACCACTAAGCCACCACTAAGGTACTTCTTTTCCTAAATGAATTCTTTCCCTCTGTATGTTTGTTCTTTTTCTACCATGAGAAAGAAAGAAGTGTTCAGGGAAGATGCCTACGGTATATACAGTACATCCTGCCAGCTGTTTGAAAGCTTGCTTATGTGGTATGTGTTTTAGCAAATAAATAAAAAGTAGGTATGTCAGAAATGGCAAGAAGATATAAATTGCAAAATAAAGATGACATGCCATCTGCATGTCTCTTACTGACACATTTTCCTCATAGACGTTAACTAACCACAGAGAATAGAAAATGAAGTGAACACCTACTGCCGCTTGCTTAATTGTGCATTATCAGGTCTGCTGAAGCTTTCTTGGGATCTGAAACAGAACCAACAACAATTTTTTTTTTTTTTTTAATGTTGATCTACTTTTACATTTCTGGCATTTTGCAGACCAGAGTACTTTAGATTTATCTCCTTAACTAAATAGTTGAGGGTTAGGAGCCTTGATCAGCAGTCCAACACCACAACTATTTAGCTACCACTACCCCTGATGAAGATTATGATGATGATGCTGGTTTCTATCTGTTTTCTGACACATACACATGGGAATTAAATGAAGTATACATCCTTTATATATTCTAACATTATTTTACTTAATGTTTTCCTCTGTTAATGGTGTGCACCACAAGCTGCCAGACCTGCACTTATCAGCATGTTGTGGGGAAGTAGTAGCCTAGTGGTTAAGGTGTTGGACTAATACCAGAAAGACAGAGGCTCGAATCCCACCTCCACCATGCAACCACTGTGGTCCCTTGAGCAAGGCCCTTAACCCACAATTGCTCACTTGTAAAAAAGAGACCAAATGTAAGTCGCTCTGGATAAGAGCGTCTATTAAATGCCAAACTGTAACTGTATGTTGTGTGACTGTGTTCATTCAGTTACAATATTAATGAGACAGTAATGATGGGTAAGGGATCTGAGGTTCACTCAGTGTTCCAGTTCTTCCCAAAGGTGTTCAGTGGGTTTGAGTCAGGACAGTCCAATTCTTCCACTTTAACCAGAACATGTTAATGGAGATCAGGGGAATGGTCATTCACTTACACTTACACTAGGTAACTAATATCTCAGTGGTGTTTTGTTTTGGCACTAAATCGCTGCTAGCAGCTGTGTGTACTTTTAGCTAATCAAGATTAGCTTGCTATGAGTCACAGTTTGCTGATTGTCATGTGCCAAAGCATCCACATTACCCGCATATTACTCACATCTTCTTACCCGCTTATTCCCTACTTCGGGGTAACAGGGGTCTGCTGACGCCTATCCCAGCACACATATGGTGAAAGGCGGGGGTACCAGTCCATCTCGGGGCAACACATAGACAAAAAAACCATTGACACACTTATTCACTCGTATGCAGAATTTAGATTAACCAATTGAACTAATCTGCATGTTTTTGATCTGTGGGAGGAAACCGGAGGAGTACCTGGAGGAAACCCACACAAGCGCAGGGAGAACAAAGTCCAAAGATCCCCAGCTCGGGAATCGAACCCGGGACCTTCTTGTTGTGAGACGACTGTGCTCAACACTACGTCACCGCAGCAAACACATGCATATCCAAACTTAACATTTGCATGCATTAATCTAAAACTTTGACCATACATTACAATCTAAATTATTTAATCACTCATTTATTATAAACCATTGCGATATTCATATCATTTGATATTTTGGTAATTTCGATTTATTGTGCAGCTTTACTTTTGATGTAGGTGTATGTGGTACAGCTTTGCTGACAGTCTGATTTTGTCTCACTAACTGAAACCAGACTCTTGGCTGAGACTCCACTTATCGGAAAACACATCTATTGCCTGGTTGACTGAAGTACAGGGCAGTAAGCTGTGACCCTGCTTTCAATCAGGTTTATCTGAATATGCTGTTCTCGCAGTTGCTCTTAGGCGGAACGCTGCTTTGAAACTATACAAACAATTCCTGGCTCAAAACTGGCATCTGTGTTTATTTGAAGAGTTGAAATATAAGATGGGCAAGTGTTATTTTCCCAGTATTTTCCTGAGTCCCTTCAATCCTGGCATCTAGGTTAGCCTTTCTTTTGCTCCACCTAATGTTGAAAATGGTGGAATCCCAGCCCGTTCATGTGAGATGGCGTTATGATATTCACTTGCTGCTTATCTGCTATGGTTTCCACACCCTTTGTGTCTGTGCTGAAACCTGAATGACACACAAAATCAATAAGAGGAACGCCTTGAAGACAAACAGTACCTTCTCTTCACCCCTGTGATCTTAGAATTGAGCATGTGGTCTTTGGTGTTGCTGGAGGATGCCGAAATCTTTGATTTATTATTTTGCAAAGGCTGTGTTGCTGTAAGAATTAGAGACAAAAAGATATCAGGGACAAATTAATGTCATAGTAACAAAACGAATCCTGCAGGATTGAAGTAAATATAATAAATTATGTGAATATAAAAAATAGGGGCATCGCGGTGGCGTAGTGGTTAGCACGGTTGCCTCACAACAAGAAGGTCCCAGGGATCATTCTGTGAGGAGTTTGCATGTTCTCCCCACGCTTGCGTGGGTTTCCTCCAGGACTCTAGTTTCCTCCCACAGGTCAAAAACATGTAGATGAGGTGGATGGGTGATTGTAAATTGTCCATAGGAGTGAATGTGTGTGTGAATGGTTTTGTCTATGTGTTGCCCTGCAATGGACTGGTGACCCATCCAGGGTGTTGCCGTATGTGCGCTGGGAATGGCACCAGCAGACCCCCGTGACCTTGAATTAGAGAATAAGCGGGTAAGAAGATGAATAAATGAATATAAAAAATGTTCAGATAAAAGAAAATGCTCTGTACTCATACAGCAGCTGGCTGTTTCCGCCATCCCCGTTTAAACGAATAAAAAAGGCTTCCACTTGATTTTGTACACCTAATAATTTTGATCATACTATCCATTTCAATGTTTTTGCCAGGGATTTTTTAGGCACATGGAGAATGTGTTATCATGGATCTGGTTTATCACTTTCTTTTCATCCTTGGGTTTTTCTGTGACTTGAGTAAGCAGGTGATTAAAAGAGCCTGGCTAACACATTTATTTGATATTTTTGTCCATAATAAAGACCACATGTTTAGTGTATTTTAAAACAAAGCTTTCTTAATTGCTTTAACACTCCCTTGGCACTAGGTGGCTTTGCAGTGCAAAAGAATTTGCAGTGACTTTAATTGAGCCAAATGGAATTCCCAGCAGTAAGGTATGATAGAGTTTGGTCCGGTTCGTGGGCGAAACATGCTATTAAATTGGTTCCGCATAGTGAACCAGGGCAAACTCATGAACAATCGTTGAATCGTTTGAAACAGTTTCAGTCTCAAATAAGCACTAATCATAAATTACTTATTCTATTCAATTCCGTTTTATTTATATAGCAATTTTTACAATTGTTATTGCCTCGAAGCAGCTTTACAGAATGAATGATAATTCTGACTCCCATGAGTGGGATTAGGAAGAAACCTTGAGAGGAACCAGACTCAACAGGGAATCCATCTTTTTGTGGGTTGAAACAGAAACGATCGATGTATAAGTGTGTGTCTGTGTATAATAACAGTTCTGGATGGCTGAAATAGGGTGACGTATGAAGTCATCACGGGAATGTGACGACCAAGCCGTTCCAGACCCAGCGTGGTGGGTGGCACGTACACCTCAACAGAAGAGGGGGGGGGGGGGGCGGACGGTTATATACTGTATAAATGATAGGGGGGTTGTGAGACACTGAGAGTTCAGTGCAGGAAAGGACTCC
>JAOTRA010000008.1:439425-449772 GCA_026260255.1 Pseudolaguvia tuberculata | reverse complement strand
GTGTGTGTGTGTGTGTGTGTGTGTGTGTGTGTGTGTGTGTGTGTGTGTGTGTGTGTGTGTGTGTGTGTCTAAGTGTAACTGTCCAGGGTGTACCTCTGCCTCTTGCCCTATGTGCACTGGAATAGGCACCAGCAGACCGCCGTGACCCTGAAGATGAATGAATAGCCGATACTAAATTTGGGTTTTTCATTAGTTGTCAGTTGTAATCATCAAAATAAGAAAAAATAAACACTTGAAATATATCAGTCTGTGTGGAATGAATGTATGCATTAGACAAGTTTTACTTCTTGAATTGGATTAGTGAAATATATCAACTTTTAGAAGATATTTTAATTATAGGATCAGCACCTGTTTGTTTGAACTCGAAAGCTAAACACACTATTGCATGCTTGTTGCTGGCAATTTTTTTAGACATATTTAGATGTCTTATTTCCTGTCATACACACACATGCAGAAAAAAATAGCTTACCAGGGCATGGCGAGATGTGTGTTTATATAGCATCTCTAGACTAAACATTTATTATATGTATTTATTTGTGCACAGATAGACAAAAAGGGGGTAAGTTTGAGCAGCCCTGAACATGTATAATCTTCATTCACAGTCCATCACAGGGTAATACATAGACAAAAACATTGACACACATTTATTCCTTTGGACAATTTAGAATCACCAATCGGCCTAATCTGCACGTTTTTGGACTGCGAGAGGAAACCAGAGTACCCGGAGGAAACCTACACAAGCACAGAGAGAACATGCAAACTCCACACAGAAAGATCCCCGACCCGGATTGCTGTTGTGAGGCGACCATGCTAACCACTACGCCACCGTGCCGCCTGTATAATCTTCATTCAAATATAATTTATCGCTCATGGACACAACAACGTTTCAGTTCTGAAATAACATTTTTTTAATCAATAGATAGAATGCAATGTAAAGAACAACAAAAATCTGTATGCACATAGATAGATGTAGATCTAGGATGTAAAAAAATGATCTGAAATTGTTGCTTATGCTCAGGATTCTAGAAGTGTACCTTGAGACAGGATATAGACTTTTATATGATCCAGAGGGTATTTCAGGTGAAGATTGTACAATCATAGACGAACCTTAGGAGAACAAAAATGGATTTAACTGACCAGACTTTAAAACAGGAGTCTAAGGTCTCTACCTATGACTCATGGCTTGTGGAGGCTGCTTTCATGGTGGCAGGTGATGCAATTTCCTTGTTCAAGCAATAAAATCTTGGTTAATACAGCTCACACTAAGTCTCTACATATATCACTGGCAAAGTCCTTAGTAATGTGTGGGAAAGAAAGATTTAATACAAGTGTGTAAAAGATAGTAAAATTAGATTAGAATCAAATCCAGGAAGCATAAGGATATATACAGACCTTAAAACAACTTTTGAAAAATTAACTCTGCAGAGTTTGCCACCATTGCCCCCGGCTTGCTCATCAGGGACAATCAGAATTATCTTTCACTATATAAAGCTGCTCTGAGACAATGACAATTGTAAAAGGTGCAATATAAATAAAACTGAATTGAATTGAATTGAAATGAAATGAATCAAATGAATAGAAAATTACAGTTGAAAAACAGATTGCGTAAACATTCAGTAAGAAAATAACCTGCACTTGTGGGAAACAGCAACGGATGCTGAGATGGGACATTTCTGGCCCTCTGGCACTTTGACTCCTCACAAAGCAAATTTTAGAAATGCTTCCAAATCTTCCCCAAATGTCCACCATCCTGACAACACTCATGGGTTAATCCATGGAATTCCCAGATAGATAATCATAGAATACCAAGACACGGGTTACAAACAGGTGTTCATCTTCTGGTCTAGGGCGTGTGAAAGTAAATGGTAAATGCTGAGCAGCAGTCATAAGGATCAGTCATCACCTCTTCCTTGTGTTCAGAATTTGACAGAATAACAAACAGCTTTGACCCTGTGATGTGACATTCACCAACACTGACCTGGAAATACACACATACACATAGCATCAGAGGTGACAAGCTGTATTTTAAGGTTACACCCTTCCTACTGAACAGACCACACAGGCAGAGCAATGTTTAAGTGTCAGGGGAAGAATGTTAGACAACTTTCATCTACTGATGTAAAAGTGGAGAAGAGAAAAGAGGAACCTGGGTGGAGGCTCCCGTGAGAGGCACTGTTATCTTAAAGACAGGAATCATTTTACATGGCAATGATGGATGGATGTAAAGCAGAAGCCCGCACAGGAAACTGCCATGAGTAAAAATAGAAACAATACTGTTTCATATACTATGAGAAAGTTTTTATCACAATAACTTTCAAATTATAGGTAAATTGTGGCATCACGACATGCTCAAAAAGTTGCTTGTATTCAGAATATTTTAATTTATTCCTTATGAGAAATACTGAGGCAGATACCTTTTCAAGGTTAAGATTTTTTTGTGAAAAATAATGCAAAACTGAGGAAAGTTTCTAATAAAATGAGCGGATCGCTTGTCTCTTTTTTGTATTTAAACGGTAAATGTGAAAATTAAGCGATTTTGAAAAATAATTCCAAAAATTGTGAAGTTAAATGAAAAAGAACTTTAACACTGAATAAATATAACCATTTATTCATTTATTCATCTTCTTACCCGCTTAATGGGGATCTGCTGGTGCCTATCCCAGCTCAACCCAGGACAGTTCGCCCGTCCATCGCAGGATACACATAGACAAACAACCGCTCTCACACACATTCACTCCTATGGACAATTTAGAATCACCAATCAACCTAATCTGCATGTTTTTGGACTGTGGGAGGAAACCCGAGTATCCGGAGGAAACCCACGCAAGGGCAGGGAGAACATGCAAACTCCGCACGGACGTAACCAGTACGTCACCGCGCCGCCCAGTATAACTATTTAATTTTTTTTACATTTTATATTTCCCTGATGACGTACATTTCTTCATATCCTGCAGGCTTCAATCAATCAATCAACTGCACTGCTCATGCTCATCGTTGGAGTAAATGAATGAATAAATGAACTCTTACTTTTAATCTATAAAGCACTAAAGGGTCTCACACCTCAGTACCTTAGTGAGCTGGTGACGCGGGCTGTCTGTCAGTGCCACATGTGAATAAAGTTACACCAGGGGGAAGAGCGTTTTCATATAATGCCCCAAAATGATGGAACAGTCTACCAGTTTATGTCCGAGAATCAGGCACAGTCTCAATATTTAAGTCTCGATTAAAGACCCATTTATTTAGTCCGGCATTTCAGTGTTAGTCCCCTTTAGATAAAGGAGAAGACCGAGGGGACTCATAGATATTGAGTATTATGGTGATCCGATGCTGTCCTCCACACTCTCACCAATCACTCGGTGGTCTGGTTGCCTTACATATCAGGGATCCTTCATGTCTGTGCCTCCACACACACACACACACTGATTTCTGTTCATCCCAAATGAGGATGGGTTCCCTGTTGAGTCTGGTTCCTCTCAAGGTTTCTTCCTAATCCCACTCTAGGGAGTTTTTCCTTGCCACTGTCACCTCGGCTTGCTCATCAGGGACAAACTCATCATTCATCTATTTATCATTCATTCTGTAAAGCTGCTTTGAGGCAATAACTGTTGTAAAATGCACTATACAAATAAAATTGAATTGAATTGAACTTATTGTCACACATTTCAGTTATATATTTTTTTTACTTTTGAAAGCGAAAGAAGTTAGAGTGCAGGGGTTGTTATAATGTAACATCCATAGAGGGTTGCAGTGGCTTCTTGGTGGACCTGTGCCTTATGACCTTGAATTGCCATGATCCGTGGGCATGGTGGCATCTGTGGATAGCACAGTTGCCTCACAACAAGAAGGTCCCAGGTTCTATTCCCGGGCCGGAGAGCATTTTGTGTGGAGTTTGCATGTTCTCCCCACGCTTGCGTGGGTTTCCTCAAGGTGCTCCAGTTTCCTCCCACAGTCCAATACCATGCAGATTAGGTCGATTGATGATTCTAAATTGCCCATAGGAGTGAATGTGTGTGAATGGTTGTTTGTCTATGTATTGATTTGTGATGGACTGGTGACCTGTTCAGGATTTACCCCTGCCTCTCGCCCTATGTGTGCTGGGATAGCAGACCCTTGTGACCCGGAATTAGAGAATAAGCAAGCAAGAAGATTAATGAATGTCATGATCAGGTAAAAATGGGGACTCGAACATAGACAAGATTAAGCGCAGCCACAGAAATGGATTAATGGAGGGTTTAAACAAAAAGGGTTTTTAATGTCCAAACAAACAAAACAGGAGATCAAAATTTTCCAGATGACACAAAATCCTGACTTGAACTAGACAAGACATGAGGCTGGAACACAAAACATGAGCGAGACATAAAGCAAAAACACATGAACATGATGCGAGAATACACCAGACATGAAGCGTAAATACACATAACATGAAATGATGATCCAACATTGAGAAGAACGCGCCACCGGTTTAGAAAGGTTGCACAATTAACGCGCGGCAATGAGACTCAGCGGTGCATGTTACCAGCGGCTGCATGTTGGAGACATCCATCACATAGGGAGTGCATGACTGTACTGTATAAACGCCTCTTGGCGCTCTTCTAAGGTGGACATCAAAGGAAAAAGGGCAAGGGGCTAGATGAGAGCCAAGACAAAGGGAGGAACAAGATGAGAACCGAGACAGAGTGAGGAATGAGACGAGAATTAGGACAGAGTGAGGAACGAGACGAGAACCAGGACAGAGAAAGGAACGAGATGAGAACCAAGACAGAGCAATGAACGAGATGAGAAAAATTACAGAGAGAGGAATGAGGTGAGAACCAGGACAGAGGGAGAGACAGGAGCGAATAGGGACAGGAACTGGGACTGAGCGAGGACTGGGACTAGAATCAAGACCAGAACTGACGGGTGGAAAATGACAGGGTGAGGGACGAGGAAGGATATGGGGTAAGCGAATGTGACAAGAACCAAGGCTGAGACACAGAGAGGGACAAGAACCAAGACAGTGGACGATGGACAAAAACCGAAAGTGCGAGGATCGAGAATCAGAACAGAGTAAGGAAGAGGAATGATGAAAGAGAAAGGGCAAGGGAGAGGAACCAAGACTGGATGAGGGATGAGAACAGGAACAAAACTAGGGACAGGGACATGAACCAAGACAGTGAGGAACAAGAACAAGGAGAACAAGGGACAGGGGCGAAGAGTTACAAGAACCAAGACTGAATGAGGACAGGACTGAGAACAGAGAACAGAATGAGAACCAAGACAGAGGGGGTTGGACCGGGACGGGAACCAAGGGAGTGGAACCACAGGGGAAGCACAAAGAAAGACAGAGTGAGGGACGAGGAAAGAGAAAGGGTGAGGGACAGGAACCGAGACAGGACGAGGGATGAGAGCAGAGACAGAACAAGGGACAAGAACAAGTACAGAGACTATGAGAATGACAAGGAGAGAGACAGGGTGAGGGAAGAGGGATGCGGAAAGAGACTGGGCAAGGGCAAATGAGAGAGACAGGGTGAGGGAACCGAGACCAGAACGAGAACCAGACAAAGAGTGAAAAAAAGGGGCCAGAATCAAGTCAGGGACAAGGGACAATTACAGAGATGGAGGTGGACAAGAACCCAGAAAGGGAGAAGAAGCGAGGGACAGGGCGATGGACCAGAAAAGAGACAGGGTGACTGGGACGAGGACCAAGGCAAGGAGAGAGGGACGAGAATCGAGATAGGGATATAGGGATCCATAGGGAACAAACAAAACATAAGGGCTGACTGACAACCTGAACTAATATAACAAAAGTTCTAAGCAACGGGGTGAGAATGTTGAGCATGGTGAGGAGTTGGTGAAAAAAAATAAAAAATGTCCTACCTGAGATGCAGATCTGTGTCTCAGGAGTACGACGCCCAGTCTAGCGCCCATGCACCCATGCGAGTACACACCAGACATGAAGCGTAAATACACGTAACATGAAGCAATGACCTCTGCATGGACTGCCACCTTATCGTGCTGGAGAGGTTTGTGTGCCTGAAGTATCGTAGGCATATACATGTAGGCATATACATTGAGAGAGGCTGGACTCTCCACTACTCTGGAGTTGCTCACGGTGAGAGGCGGCGGACTGGTGTGGGCGTACTCCTAGCCCCCCAGCTTAGCCAGCATGTGTTGGAGTTCACCCCAGTGAACAAGAGGGTTGCCTTCGGGTTGAAGATAGGTTTCTCACTGTTGTTTGTGCCTATGGGCCAAATGGCAGTGCAGAATACCCTGCCTTCTTAGGGTCTATAGAAGGAGTGCTGGAAAGTATTCCAACTGGGGACTATGTCGTTCTACTGGGAGACTTCAATGCTCATGTGGGCAATGACAGTGATATCTGGAGAAGGGTGACGCCCTTCCCCCGATCTGAACTTGAGTGGTGTTCTGTTGTTGGACTTCTGTGCTAGTCACAGTTTGTCCATAACAAACACCATGTTTGAGCATAAGGGTGTCCATCAGTGCACATGGCATTAGGACACCCTAGGTCGGAGGTCAATGATCGACTTTGTAGTTGTATCATCTGATCTCCGACCGTATGTCTTGGACACTCGGGTAAAGAGAGAGGCGGAGCTGTCAACTGATCACCAACTGGTGGTGAGTTGGACCCAAAACGTATTGTGAGGGTATGCTGGTAACGTCTGGCAGAGTCCCCTGTTAGAAGGAAATTCAACTCTCACCTCCGGCAGAGATACGACCGGATACCTAGGGAGGCTGGAGATATTGAGTCTGAGTGGACCATATTCTCCACCTCCATTGTTGATGCAGCTGCCTTGAGTTGTGGTCTTAAGGTCCCTAGTGCCTGTCGAGGCAGCAACAACTGAACCCGGTGGTGGAAGCCGGAAGTGATGCCATCAAGCTGAAAAAGGATTCCTATCAAGCCTGGTTGGCTTGTGGGAACCCTGAAACAGCTGAAGGTTACCGGCAGGCCAAATGGACTGCAGCACGAGTGGTTGCAAAGTCAAAAACTCTGGGCCTGGGAGGAGTTTGGTGAGGCCATGGAGAAAACTATCGATCGGCTTCAAAGAGATTCTGGCAAACTGTCCAACAACTCAGGAGGGGAAAGCAGTGCTCTGCCAACACTGTTTACAGTGGTGGTGGAAATCTGCTGACGTCAATTTGGGACATTGTTGGGCGGTGGAAGAAATACTTTGAGGATCTTCTCAATAACATCAATACCACCACCACCACGTCTTCCTTTGAGGAAGCAGAGACAGGGGGCTCGGAGGTGGACTCATCCATCACGTGGCGGCTGGGAACAGTGCCGCTAGACTGGCAGACCGGGGTGGTGGTCCATCTTTGGACTGGATAAGTGTTCCAACTACAGGGGGATCACACTCCTCAGCCTCCCTGGAATAGTCTATGCCATGGTACTAGAGAGGAGAATTTGTCTGATAGTCAAACCTCAGAATCAGGAGGAACAATGTGGTTTTTGTCCTGGCCGTGTAACACTGGAGCAGCTTTATACCCTCTTCAGGGTGCTGGAGGGTTCATGGGAGTTTGCCGAACCGGTACACATGAGTTTTTTGGATCTGGAAAGGCTTTTGACCGTGTCCCTTGTGGTGTCCTGTAGGAGGTGCTCTGAGAGTATGGAGTTTGGGGCTCTTTGTTAAGGGCTATCCGGTCACTGTAGGACCAGAGTAGAAGCTTGGTTTGCATTGCCGGCAAAATCAAACTTGTTCCCAGTGCGTGTTGTACTCCATCAGAGATGCCCTTTATCACCGGTCCTGTTCATTATCTTCATGGACAGGATTTCTAGGCGCAGCCAGGGTCATGAGGGAGTCAGGTTTGGGGACCACAGGATTTCAGCCTTCAGCGTCCACTGGGACGGTTTGCTGCCAAGTGTGAAACAGCCGGGATGAGAATCAGCACCTCCAAATCAGAGACCACGGTTCTCAGTCGGAAAAGGATGGCTTGCCCCATTCAGGTTGGTGGTGTGAGCTTGAATCAAGTGGAGGAGTTTAAGTATCACGGGATCTTGTTCAGGATTGACAGGAGGATTGGTGCATCTTCTTCAGTAATGCGGTTGATGTATCGATCAGTCATGGTGAAGAAAGAGCTGAGCTGCAAAGCAATGCTCTCGATTTACCAGTCAATCTACGCTCCTACTCTCACCTATGGTCATGACCAAAAGGATAAGATCCCAGATACAGGCGGTTGAAAGGAGTTTCCTCCACAGGGTGGCTGCGCCGGTCATCCGAGAGAAGCTCAGAGTAGAACCACTGCTCCTCCACATCGAGAGAAGCCAGCTGAGGTGGTTCGAGCACCTATCACGGATGCCTCCCGGGCGCCTGGGAGGAGGCCCAGAGGAAGACCAGGACTCGCTGGAGGGACTATGCCTCTCGGCTGGCATGGGAAAGACTCTGTGCTCTTTTGGAAGAGCTGGACGAAGTGTCTACGGAGAGGGGATGTCTCGGCATCCCTGCTTGGACTGATGCCCCCGCGACCCGGTCCCAGATAAGCGGTTTGAAAATGAGATGAGAGATGAGATGAAGCAATTATCCAACACTGAGGAGAACGCACCGTCGGGTTTTAAAGGTTGCGCAATCAACGTGCGGCATTGAGACTCAGCTGTGCGCGCACTCACGCACAGACGGGAGTGTTACTGTGCACCCGCGGCTGCGTGCCGGAGACGTCCATCACAGAGAGAGGGCGTGACAATAATAATGTCTGGTTGAGCATTAAAAATAATTATCAAATTAGTTCTAACTTTATTCATATAAATCAGGGCAGATTAGCAAAATATGAGCAAAAGCAAATGAGTATGTCAGTGCAAAAATAAAACAGCTTAGAAAAAAATACAGGCAAGTGCATATGCATGTATCAATTTATTATACTCATTTTATAATAGACATTTTTAAATCTTGCACTGGCTAATATTGTAACACGTATATGATTAATGTTATACAAACAAAATTTCTCATTTTAATAACAGGATGATTGTTCTATTGGTGAAATATCAGGTTTGTTAACAGATCAATGCTTTTGCTTTTTTGCAATGGCACAGATTAGATTACTGACCTTTCAGCATAGCTAATGCCCTATAAATGCAAATGCTGTATGTCTCCAGTGAGTGTTTGAAACCGTTCTCAAGATGTTTTCATTTAAAAAGAGGCACAACAAATTTACAGTGGTAATTAAAAAAATAGAAAGAGTTTTTCACTTTAATTTTCAGAAAACTGGATAGAAGATATGATAAAATTAATCCATTCTCTCTGTTACCACTTGACATTTTTGTTTCATAATGTTTCACACTGCACAGTTAATTTTGTCAAATTAGCATAAATTAAATCTTCCTGCTTTCAGGGCTGGTTTGATGTTCATACAATTTTGCTCTTTCTTCTTGCCATGAAAAAATGTACTTCCTTTAACACTGATAATTAGAATTATCAAAGCACATGATTTAACATCTTATGTCTCCCACCAAATATTGCATATAATAGGCACACTAAATGCAAACATACAGAATAACAATTAGGCATATACATATTATATAGTACATACAACTGCACACATTATTTTTATTTGTAAATCACAGTTTTGCTAATCTAATCCAGAAAATCCAGAAAATGGTCATAACAGACCAGCTTCTTGTTGGCCAAAATAAATTCTTTTTATTTTAGCCAATATAGGGATGTTTTAAAACAGTAAGCCTATTTTTATAGATCATACCCAAAAGAGCATTGTCAGGGAAGCAGGTTTATTTATTATAGAAAGTATTGATGTAGTGAAGTATTGATTTTAATATTCTGACTGCTAAAATATTTTTTGATTTTGGTTGTTTTTGGAAATTGTGTGGTGTTATTACAAGAAATTAATTTTAGAAAATTAAATGATAGTTCTTTGTCATACCTTTTTTAAGTAAACACATTTGAAATTACAGTGTCAGTAAGTTTGTTACAAATGAAAATTGAACTAAATTTGTTAAGATAAGTTCCTTTCAAAGGAACTTGCCACAAAGTTCAAAGCACACATTTGTCTAGAATGCCTTCTGTAATGTATTCTGTAGATTAGATTTAGATTAGATAAACTTTCCTTTTTCACTCTTGCAGACATTTGTCAATCACAAATCACTCCTGCCACTCTTCTCCACCCACTCTACTGTAACGCTCCGTGTGCAGACAAAGAGTTAGAATCCATATTGCAGTGATTTACAAACACATTTATTTGGGAAGGGTAATGGGAAGGCAAACAAATCCAAGGGAAAATCCAAGGGAAAATCCAAGGGAAAATCCAAGGGAAAATCCAAGGGAATATCCAAGGGAATATCCAAGGGAATATCCAAGGGAATATCCAAGGGAATATCCAAGGGAATATCCAAGGGAATATCCA
>JAOTRA010000008.1:371389-382288 GCA_026260255.1 Pseudolaguvia tuberculata | reverse complement strand
GTAGACGTCTTCCTCCTCTCCTTCTCCTGCTTTGGCCAACAGTAGCCCAATTTCCACCGGTACCCTGTCGGCTAACACAACATGAGGCGGTCGTTGTTAACCCGGGCCGCGACCGATCCGGTATGGGTTTCTTATTTTTGATCCGCATATTTGATTAGGCACAGTTTTACGCTGGATGCCCTTCCTAATGCAACCCTCCCCATTTATCCGAGCTTTGGACCGGCACTAAGAATGCACTGGCTTGTTCAACCCTAATGGCTGGATTATCTATGTTGTATTCTGAATAAAATATTGAAATTTGAGACTTCCACTTCCATCATTCCGTTTTTATTCACAATTTGTACAGTGTCCCAACATTTTTTTGGGGAATCTGGTTTGTTTTTCAATTTTGCTATTGGACTCCACCCTTTTTCTATTTTTTCTACTTCAATGTTGTTGCCTTGAATGTGAGATCAGACACTAATGTCAGGTTAGGAGGTCTGGGGTAGGTCAATCGCTATTCCAGTTCATTCCAAAGGGGTTCAGTGGTGGTAAGATCAGGACTTTGTGTTAAACACTGGTGTTTTTTACTTGAATAATAATCCAGCATGTGATAATGGAGGTCAGGGGTTTTGTGCTCAGGGTCATTGTAATGCTCTTAGTTCCAGTGAAGGAATAATGTAATGCTACCACCTACAAAAACATTCTAGACAACTGTGGACTTCCGTATTTGTAGCACCAGTTTGGAGAGAAAACTCATATAGATCGGATGGTCAGGTGACCACAAACTCTTGGCAATATAGTATATGGCAACTTTCTTATTGAAATGAGCAGCTCAGTGGCTAAGATGCTAGACTGCTGATTGGAAGAACATGGGTTAAATTCCTAGAAACATTAGTTTGTTAATACAACTAGTAAGTTGCCACTACTCAGTCTTTAAACAAGGCCCCAAATGATCATTAGGATAAAAAATAAATAAGAAGAATAAAAAAGAATAAGAGTTCTGATGGCAAATAGCAAAAATGTAACTATTTACACAACAATGTCAGCATATAGAAGAACTTGTATGTGTGTGTATACACAAGAGGGTGATTAACATTTACTGCCAAATCCAAAATGTAATAAACATTTCATTTAACTACTAAACACACTACCCAAAAAGAAACCCTCATGTTACCCTCCTAAAGCTCCAATCCGGACTGAAATGAGCAGATGATGGTGTGGGAAGGATAAACAAAAATATGTGTGAACTGAAGATCCAAGCTTGGATTACAGTTCCACCTTTTTATTCAGCGTTCCTCCAGACTGCTTGTCTCTATCGCTGTGTCAAGCTGCACGGAAGTATGTGCTTGAGAAAGCAAATTGTGTGTGTGTGTGTGTGTGTGTGTGTGTGTGTGTGTGTGTGTGTGTGTGTGTGTGTGTGTGAGAGAGAGAAGTGGAAAAGTTAGTGTGAGTTCAACGGACCCTGTGACCCAGTGAAAACAGCGAAGGTGTGTTGACTGCCTTGTACGATCAGCACAGAGCAGCGGAATACTGCTTTCTCTGGCATTGCTCACTCATCCAAATATGTATATACACCTGCTTGTATTATAACCAATATGCAGCCAAAAGTTTGTACACCCCTGCGCAGTACGCTTCTCTTTTCAGAGATATTTTTTCTTCCACAAGACATACGAGAGTGGATAAGATAACGCCAGGGCTCCAATCTAATGCATAGTCTCCTAAGTGACTAGCAAAAAAAGTGTTGGGTCAGTGATCAGGAAAGGGCTCCCTCTGGAGGTTGTCTGATATCCTACCTGTTTTATCTTTGTTAAAACAATGATCTAAAAAAAACGTTTTATTATAAACTAAATAAAATAAACTTTATTACGCAACCTCTTCAAAATTCCGTTTCAGCTTGCATTTACATTTCTAAGCATACAGCAGTACCTAGAATGAATTTAATATTACCTCCTTTGTTCAGCTGTTGAGGAGTTAAAGCCCTTGCTCAGATACCCAGCAGCTTAGTAGTCCCAAGGATTGAGCCAATGATCTTCCAAATCCTTAAATACACTCATATTCATCTTGGATACAATAAGTACAAGTGAGTTTTTAACCATGGATAGGGGTTCTAGCTGACTTCAGTCAGTTGATATTCAATTATTATTATTATTATTATTATTATTATTATTATTATTATTATTATTATAGCATATATAACAAGAAGGTCCTGGGTTCGATTCCTAGGCCAGGGATCTTTATGTGGGGAGGGTGCATGTTCGCCCCGCGCTTGCATGGGTTTCCTCTGGGTACTCCGGTTTCCTCCCCCAGTCCAAAAACATGCAGATTAGGTTGATTGATGATTCTAAATTGTCCATAGGAGTGAATGTGTGTGTGTGTGTGTGATTGTTTGTCTATGTGTTGCAAAGAGTCAAAAAAGTGTTGCCCTGAGATGGACTGAAGACCCACCCAGGTTTACCCCTGCCTCTCGCCCTATGTGCACTGGGATAGGCACCAGCAGACCCTTATAACCACGAATTATGGAATAAGCAAGTAAGAGGATGAATGAATGAATCAATCAATCCATCAATCAATCAATCAATCAATCAATCAATCAATCAATCAATCAATGGTATCAGTCCAACAGCTTAAACACTAAGCTACACCTTCCCTAAACATCTGCTGATACTGAACAGTATTATTGATGTGTTTGCTGATACAGTCAGTGGAACCACTAGATTTATATTTCATAGAATTCAATCATACACTCACTCACTCACTGACTGACTGACTAGATGACTGACTGACTGACTGACAGAATAGAGGACTGACTGACTGACTGACTGACTGACTGACTGACTGACTGACTGACTGACTGACTGACTGACAGAATAAATGAATGACTGACTGACTGATGGACTGACTGACTGACTGACTGGTTGAATGACTGAATGACAGAACAGATGACTGACTGACTGACTGACTGACTGACTGACTGACTGACTGACTGACTGACTGACTGACTGACTGATTGACTGATTGACTGATTGACTGATTGATTGACTGACTGATTGACTGAAGGAATGAAGGAATGACTGAATGAATGAATCACCTCCACCAAGCAACCACTGTAGGCCTTTGAGCAAGGCCCTTAACCCACAATTGCAAAAATGTAAGTCGCTCTGGATAAGAGCGTCTACCAAATGCCAAACTGTAACTGTAAGTAGCAGATCACCAAATTTGGTGTGTAGATGTGTAAGCGTGAACTGTTGCTGGAAAAGAAGTCAAATCAGTGCTTTATTGCAAATAATCGATCCTCTCTTCCTCTTTCATAAAGGAGAAACTTGCAAAAGAAGAATAAAGAATGGAGAGAGCTGAACTAATAGAAATTAGCAACCTGGAATGTGTGTGACTAATAGAATAGAATTAGTTTTACTCATAAAAATTTGCTTAGTGAAAACAAAACAGAGACCGGAGACTAGTGGAGAACCCATAGGGGAAGGAGAGGTCGCATGGTGGGAGTGAAGAAAACTTGGAACCAGGTCACAGAAGATGGATAGGTAGGAGCTTTGGTAGCAGGCATGTGGAGATGAGCTACAAGGAATTTAAGGAGTGCAAATGGCATAATTGAGACTAGACTAGGGCAGTGTGGGGATAGTGTTACGTAGGAGAACGTGGAACAAGCTGTAGTTTCGTATATTTAGTATCACACAAGCAGTATAAACATTCAGGAGGTTTTAATTCATTCATTCATTGATTCATTTATCTTCTTACCCTCTTATTCCCTAATTCGGGGTCACTTGGATCTGCTGGTACCTATCCCAGCGCACATAGGGCGAGAGGCAGGTGTACACCCTGGTCGGGTCGAAAGTCCATCGCAGGGTCACACATAGACACATTCACACACACATTCACTGCTATAGGACAATTTACAATCACCAATCCACCTAATCTGCATGTTTTTGGACTGTGGGAGGAAACCCACACAAGCGTGTGGAGAACATGCAAACTCCGCACAGAAAGATCCCCAGCCTGGGAATTGAACCGGGATTTTAACCTTCCTGTTTATTCATATATGGTTTGATTTTGAATCAACTGCTCAGAATAAAATATAATTTTTTTCATGCTCAGTTACAAACAAACAAATCATTTGGACGGATACCTGTTGCATGGTTGATGGAAAGACAATTAAAATTATTAAAAAATAATTTTAAAAAGATAAAGCTAATGACTAATTCTATGTTGCTGTAGTTTCTCTGCAGAAGCACTGAATCATGGCTCACCGCATTGAGAAGAAATGTACTGAGAGTAATCGGAGAAGTGGATCAGACAATTACCTTCCCAGCAGGGAAGTCAATCAGCCTGCAGGCGTGGGAAACCTCCGCTCAAGTGCGATGGGTGGCTACCTCCGAGCCATGAAAATTACTGGGATTATTATTGATTCAGTGGATATTCCACCATGATAACTCCTCCAATGGCGTCTACCTGGCCCCCTGATCTCTTTAACACCCTGTGGAGCAGCGCTCGCCTGCTCTGTGGGAAGTGTAGCAGTTTGGACTAAAAAATGAGGCCGTGTGGGCAGTTTGGTTTTCAACAAGGTTCCATGGATTGTGATGAAAAAGCCAGTCATTTAAATAAACACTAACAAACTTAGACCTACAGAGTCAGGAAAGAAAAAAGAATGAAGAAAAAAAAAAAAAAAAAAAAAACACCGGAGGCTTTGGCTCACAGGGCACCATTTTCCGAGGCCAGGTTCAAATCCTTTACAAACAAAGATGGGCTGAGTTTGATTTTTGGCCTGGTTAAAATCACTTTAACACAGAGCAGGCACACAGCTCACCTCAGGCTGATGATTACTCTAATTACCATTAACCTGTAGAACCCTATGGACATAATTTGCCGACTTTTCTGCACCCAGGCTTCTCTGTTTCATAACACAGGAGCCATTTATAGCTCAGGAATAAGACACACACCATTAGAAACAGAAGGACTTTTCAATCAGCAGACCTCCTTCACACAGTAAATTATGGGCCAGTAATCTAACGTTCAATAAATATTCATGCTTAGCATCATGCTTTTACATTACACTTTATATAAGAAAAATTAAACAGGGTTGAGGCGGCGTGGTGGCATAGCACGATCGCTTCATACAATAGAATGTTCCCGGGCAAGGGTTCTTTAGGTTGATTGGTGATTCTAAATTGTCCATAGCGTGAATAAGCGGGTAAGAGGATGAATAAATGAATGACTATTTGCCAATTTTTGTTATGGAAACATCTTTACATATGTACTAATTTTAATATGTGTGGGAAGTGGTGGCTTGGTGGTTAAGGTTAGACTATTACCAGAAAGACTGGGGTTCAATTCCCAGCACCCCCAAGCCATCACTGTGGGCCCCTGAGCAAGGCTCTTAACTTCCAATAGTTCAGTTGTAAAACGCTCTGGATAAGTGGGTCTGCCAAATGTAACCGTAATTGTAATTGTAAATAATCTATGTCAGTCAAATAAATAAAGAATTTATACTTATTGTGTTATTTGGTTTTCAGTAAAGGAGAATATGGTTGATTGGCATCATTAACTAGAGCCATTCTAAACTTTTTCAGACAATTAAATTCATTCGTTCATTCATTCATTCATTCATTCATTCATTCATTCATTCATTCATCTTTTTACCTGCTTATTCTCTAATTCAGGGTCACAGGAGTCTGCCGGAGCCTATCCCAGCGCACATAAGGTGAAAAGCAGGATTACACACTGGACAGGTTGCCAGTCTATCGCAGGTCAGCAGAGCAACTTACAATCACCAATCAACCTTAAGTACATCTTTTTAGTCTGTGGAAGAAAACCGGAATACCTGGAAAAAACCAACGCAAGCATGAGGAAAACATATAAACTTCACAAAGAAAGACCCCTTGCCTGGGAATCAAGCATTGTGAGGTGACTGTGCTAACCACTAAACCACCCCAGACAGTTCATTTCATTCATTCATCTTCTTACCTGCTTATTCCCTAATTCAGGGGCACAGGGGTCTGCTAGTGCCTTTCCCAGCTCACATAGGGCAAGAGACAGGAACGAACCCTAGACGGTAACTAGTCCATCGCAGGGCCACACATACACAAACAACCATTCACATTCACACACACACACACACACACACACACACACACACACTCCTGTAGACAATTTAGAATCACCTAATGGCCATGTTTTTGGACTTTGGGAGGAAACCGAAATACCCAGAGGAAACCCACGCAAGCATGCGGAGAACACGAAAACTCTGCACAGAAAGATCCCCGGCACGGGAATCGAACCCGAACCTTCGGGTGAGGCGACCATGATAACCACTACGCCACCGCGCCGTCCAACAAGTAATTTCTGCAATTCATAAAACCTGGTCTTGTTTATCCAGTACATTAGACAGGAATTGGGTTGTGAGTGTTTGGGTTTTGTTCGTCTTTGTGGCTCTGTGATGCACTGGTGACCTGTACAGGGTATATCCCTGCCTTTTGTCTATGTGCACTGGGATAGACTACCATGTCCCCGTGATAAGCGGGAAGGGAGAACAATTAAGTGCTCTAACGTAGGCTTTGAACACACTTCTCAAAACAGCCACAAGATGGCGCCCTATATTAGTAAATCTGATATTACAAAACACTTGTTTTAAGTGCGGGAGTTTAAGTATCTTGGGGTCTTGTTCACGAGTAAGGGAAGAATGGAACAGGAGATTAACAGGAGGATTGGTGCATCTTCTGCAGTAATGAGTTCTATGTACAAGTGGAGGTGAAGAAGGAGCTGAACTGTAAGGCAAAACCCTCGAATTACCGCTCAATCCACATTCTTACTTTAGCCTATGGCCATGAGCTTTGGGTCATGACTGAAAGGATACGATCCTGGAAACAGGCAGCCGAAATGTGTTCCCGCAGGGTGGTTGGGCGCTCTTTTAGAGATAGGGTGAGGAGCTCAGAGTAGAGCCGCTGCTACTCAACATCAAAAGAAGTCCAGAGATTTGGGCATCTGTTCCTGATGCCTCCCGGACGCCTCCCATGGAAGGTGTTTTGGGCATGTCCCACCCGGACTGGCTGGAGGGACTATGCATCTTGGCTAGGCTGGGAACGCCTCTGTGTTCCACCGGAAAAGCTTTAAATAGTGTCTGTAGTCAACAATCACCAGAGCTCAGATCCAGAACATAGGTTCCAAACTTTCTGCTGCTTTCCATGAATTTGAGAATAAAGTAAAATTCATCATCCATAATTACAGCATGAATGATTAATGCTGCATTGTCAAATCATAAGGAAACTTAATGAAGGCTGAAGGCATACTGTTCTTCCATTCTATATAGTAAGCAGAGTGTGCAAGGAAACTCATATGTCTGAATCGTTAGTGTGCAAAATAAAAAGTTTTGTTTATTTCGTTGGCTGCACGGTGGCGTAGTGTTTAGCACGTTTGCCTCACACCAAGAAGGTGTTTGCACCCGAAGTTTCCTCCCACAATCCAAAAACATGCAGATTAGGTCGATTGCCCATAGGAGTGAATGTTACAGTTACAGTGACACTTAAGCATTTGGCAGACGCCCTTGTTCAGAGCGACTTACAACTGAGCAATTGGGGGTTAAGGGTCTTGCTCAGGGACCCACAGTGGTGGCTTGGTAGTGCTGGAAATCGAATCCCAGTCTTTCTGGTGTTAGTCCAACACCTGAACCACCAAGCCACCACTTCCCACCATGTGTGTGTGAATAATTGTTTGTTTATGGGTTGCCCAGAGATGGACTGGTGACCCGTCCAGGGTGTACCCCTGCCTCTCGCCCCATGTCAGCTGGGATAGGTACCAGCAGAACCCCGTGGCCCTGAATTAGGGAATAAGCAGATAAGAAAATGAACGAGTCGTTGTTTGTGTATGTATGGCCATGAGATGGACTGGCGACCTGTCCCGGGTGTACCACTGCCTATGTGCGTTGTAATTGTCTCCAGCAGACCCCTGTGACCCCGAATTAGGGCAAAAGTGGGTTAGAAGATAAATAAATGAATGAAAGAATGTTTAGTTCAGTTTTGCCTCGATCACGTGGAAATTAGCTACATGTACTTTATTAATAAAGTCCTTGTATTTACATTTCACTTGGTTTACATCATCCAAGTAACACGATTCAAACGTTCACACTTTTGTGACGTCACATGTCACATGACAACGTGTCAACATGACGAATGTAGTTAAATTTCACTTGGTTTACATCATCCAAGTAAAAAAAATGTTGGTGTTTTTTTTTGTTTTGTTATTTTTCATTTAAGTAAACATGATTCAAATTTTCACACTTTTGTGACGTCATAGGTCACATGACAGCGCGTCAACATGGCCGATGTAGTACTTCGGAATTTTATTTAGACTACTTATAACCACCATATATTTGAACACTTAAATACTTAGTCAGGAAATACATACTAATAAAAATGTACCACGTAATAAGTTAAAAATACTTCAATCTAACGTCGATAAGTCACGTGACTTACTGACGTAACCCCGTCACGTGTCTTACGCAACTACTTCCTTTTGACCCGCGTGCGTACGCAGGCAGCACTTCCGCTCCGCTGTGTCGACACGCTTTACCCACACAAGTGAATAGTATTGACAATTCATTCTTAAAGAGAGTCACTAAAACATCATGGAGCCCTGAGATCTAGAGTAAGGTAGGGAAATAATTTAACTCTTTCTTTAGAATCGGCTCTTGTACACTTTTTAAAATTAATTCAGAACTTTGTGGCTTTTTGTTTTTTGGGTTTTTTTTTTTTTGATGGAGGCGTGAGAAAACCCGGCCACAGCACGTTTCAGTGAGCACAGCGCGCTTCTGTTAGCAATAACGTTTTATTGCTTCAAACTATTCCGTCAATATGATACGATTTTCTAACATTGTTTAAATAAATTCGTAAAAATATCAAACGGTCCCTGCTAGCTAGCTGCTATCTCACTCACGCGCCCCTGAGTTAGCGGATATAAAGATTACTGCCACGCCACGTTAGTGAGGCTCGAGGCGCGCGACATGGACTAATGTCCCTCCAGTCCAGTGACATTTCCTACTGGTTCTAATGGTTTTTCTGATACCATGTGGTGCCGGAGACTTAAATCTTATGACCTGCCAGTCGCCGTTAGCCAGATTAACGTAGACGACTGTTCAGGCTGGTCAGCAGTAGTTGGTTAGGAGATTGTATTTGTGTTGCATCATACTCCAAAAACAACAGTCAGGCTAGTCTGCTTCCTATTGGTCTGATCTGATCCCTCGACATTACCTCTGTGTGTGTGTGTGTGTGTGGTTAAGGTGTTGGACTGATTCATGAAAATTTGTGGTTTGTTTCCCGGCACTACCAAACAACCACTGTGGGCCCCTGAGTAAGGCCCTTAACCCATAATTGCTTGTTTGTAAGTCGGTCTGGATAAGGGTGTCTGCCAAATGCTGTAAATGTAACGAGGTTGAGTTAAACCTTATAATATAACCCTGTGTCGGTTATGTTAGGTAAGTGACTAAGTTGTTGGGCTGGTTCAACACTACCACTTGCTGGCCCCAGATTAAGGCCCTTATCCCAGGCTACCATTATTATGGGCCAGTGGTGGCTCAAATGGTTAAGTTGTTGATCTGTAGACTCGGAAGACCCGGGTTTAAGCCAAACCACCGCTAAGGAAGACCTGGACTCAAGTCTGCCATTGTTGCGCCCTTGAGCAAGACTCTTAACTTTTCTTGCTCCAGGGGCGCTGTACAATAGCTGATGCTGTGCTCTGATCCCCAACTTACTAAGATGGCTATGCATAAAAACCAACCATTCAACTATGTTGTACTGTGTATAATCATGTATGTGATAAAATGTTACTGAACATCACCCTATGTACCTGAGGTTGCCAGTCCACCTCAGGGCCACACACAAAAAACACACACACACACACTCATATGGGCAATGTAGAATCTAGAAGTGTTAGAATTTAAAATTGTTTGGACTGTGGGAGGACATGTTTAAAGCATTCTGGCACAAAAAGCTATTATTTTTATAACTTTAACCAAGTTATTGTATTTAATTTGTAATAAGTATTATTCAACTTCTATATCTGAATCTTCAGGATGATAGCAATGTTTTGGCATATCCATGATTGCAGAACTCTTATTATCCAGAAGGGGAAGCTGTAAGTGTAACTCCCATTTCCAGCCAAAGTATGAGTGGAGTGAAGCAGCTTAATTTTTCCAGAGTTTTTAGTACAGATTTTTTGGTAGTCACAGCATTGTGCTTTTTCTGATGCTGCGAGAGCGCTCCGCTAACGTGCCGTCAGCTCATCTGTTAATGCAACTGTACAGAGCATAGTAATATCCTTTTATTTATCTACAGTAATAAAATATTCAGACATGTTAAAGGCAAATGTTTCCATGGTGAGGAGATAGCAAGGAATGAGTGAAGAGATGGGAGATGAAAATCCAGAACAGTTCTGGAGCAGAGAGGTTTTATGAACTGCGTTGAGCGTTCTCAGTGATGCCCAGAACAATACATGGCAATTTGTCGCAATGATTGATTTATTAAGCAATTAATCATCGCCCTGACACCCTAAGGGCTTTGTTTTACCTAGATGCCCCTCCCTTATAAAACAATATTTAAAAATAATGAATTATTTCCAAATACAGGTTTTAAAATAATCTGGTGAATTTCTTGCAGAAAAACTCAGTTTTGTACATTTATAGTGCATTGAAAGTATTCATAACCCTTGAAATTTTACCCATTTTGTCCCCTTGCAACCACATAGATTAACACAAAGTAGCACATCATTGTTCTCCTTTCGACCGCTCCCGTTAGGGTTCGCCACAGTACAGGATCGCTCTTCTCCATGCTACCCTGTCCTTTACATCTGCCTCTTTCACCCCAACTATCTGCATATCTTCCTTCACCACATCCATAAACCTCCTCTTTGGTCTTCCTC
>JAOTRA010000008.1:354684-371289 GCA_026260255.1 Pseudolaguvia tuberculata | reverse complement strand
CCGGGACCTCCATCCTCAACATTCTTCTACCAATATACTGCATGTCCCTCCTCTGCACATGTCCAAACCATCTCTACTTAGCCTCCCTCACGTTATCTCCAAAACATTCTACATGCGCCGTCCCTCTAATAAACTCATTTCAAGTTTTGTCCATCCTCGTCACTCCCAACGAAAATCTCATCTCGGCACGTCCTCCTGTCTTTTTGTCAACGCCACTTTCTCTAAATGTACAACATTGCAGGTCGCACTACAGTCCAATAAACTTTCCCTTTAACTCTTACAGAGACTTGCCGATCACAAATCACTCCTGCCACTCTTCTCTGCTTGCACTCTTTTATTCACTTCTCTAATGCACTCTCCATTACTTTGCATTGTTGACCCCATGTACTTAAACTCCTCCACCTTCACTACCTCTTCTCCCTGCAACTTCACCACTTCATTGCCTTCCCTCTCATTTACACATGTACTCGGATTCTTCTCAACCTTCTCCCTATTCTCACCACGAATCACACTCAATGGAAATGATGCATGATTTTCCAAATAAAATTGTTGCCCATTCTACTTTGCAAAATAGATCAAAGGAAATGTGTATAAACAACAATATATTATACTATATATATATATATATATATATATGAATATTTTGTGATCCAAGTCACTTCATTTTCTTGCTGGAATGTGAATCTCATGCTTAGTCTCAGCTTTTGCAGCCTTCAAAAGATTTTCTTCCGGGATTGCCTTATATTTGGCTAAATCCAGCTTCCCTGTCCATGCTGGAGAAAAGAAGCCCCCCCCCCATGCTTCCACCAGCATGTTTTACAGTGGAGATGGTGTATTAAAGGTTATGAACAGTGTTTGTGCTTCCCATTAAGGCCCAAAAGTGTATACTAATGTGTATATTTTATTCAACAGTCGATTAAAACCTGTACAAAAATCCTATTCAACAGTTTTCAACTGTTACATAACCAGAATTAACCCATTCTCTTAAAATGTATGTATGTGCTTGACAGATGTGTAAAGCCTGTGTTTGCCTAGAAGACTGGAGCAATCCTCTAGTAGAAGCAAGCTAACCCACACATGGCCTGCGAGTCGGCTTTCCACGCCATCATGGACGAGCAGGCCCTCATGGGACTGAACCCTAACGCTGATGCCTGCTACCGTCAGAGAGTAAGATTAATAATTTATTAAGAATTGCAATCCTAAAAAGTGGGTAGAACCTGTGAAAATGCATGAACGATTATTGAATTATCAGCAAATTTTGTAGTTGGCAAACAGTTAGTTCATTTTAGCCACCTGACTCTATAAACTAGAGCTATTTTAGTATTTTATATTCATTTTCAAAAGAAACTATTTAATCAGTAAATAGCTAAATTAAAATAAGTTAAGTTTAATCTCATTGAGCAGTGAAAAGTTCAGGGCCTTATTCAATGTTCCAGCAGTGTATTAAGGGTTTTAGGACTCCTATAGTAATTATTTCTGATTCTGCTCACGATCTGATACTTTTATTTAACAGTCGGGTAAAGGTATTTGACGTAGGGTGACTGTATAACTGTCTGTTCTGCTGATTCCGGTGCTAATCAGATGGGGGTTTTTTTTTACTGATTTTTAAAAAAAAAGGTGAATTGTAAAATGCACACACTTAACTGGTTTGACTTTGTTTACATGTCAGCATATGCTTTTAAGCGCAATGTCTACTTTGTGAGCACTGAATTGCTGTCTTGTGCTACAGCGCCACGCTGGTTAAACTTTGGTGTTGCAGGCCGTTATGGTTAATGTTGACAATATGAATTTGGGTAGTGATTTTACAGAAACCTGTAGCCCTCAAAACCCCATTTAATCAGTGTTCAAGTAGAGAGTAGTACCTTTGTGTAATGTAAAGTTTTTTTGTAAGTTGATGTGTTTTTGGACCAATGGAATCTTTCCACGCTTTTAGCAATGGAAAAGTAGCTTCATGCAAGCCTGCACCTTTTGTTTCTGGACAAAGAAATTCAACAGCTTTTCATGGTGGTAACATTGGTTTAGTAATTATTTGGAGGCGTTTAGCTATGCTTTGCTGTAAAGAAAGTCAGTTTAAATGAATAGATTTAATAAAGGTCTTCACAGAAAAAATGTCTACCAAGACTTTTGGAAGACATGATACAGAATATATATAACCAGTGTATTAAAAATTGCAATAAATCTCTGGTGACTTTACTGCTTCTCATAATGTGTATTGAGACAATATAAATTTTACTATAAAGTTTGTTTTCCTAACTGCCTGAAAGTATTCTCGCTTAATTGTCCAATATTATAAGTTTTAGAGAATAAAACCATTTAATAGCAAGGCAGGGACACTACTGTCATAGTTTTCTTATATGCTGAATTAATGTTTGTCTGGATGCTTCTGCTAGTGTGACTCCATCTCATAGCTAATAATGTTATGTCAATACTGCACAGCTCACCCTACATTTCTCCTTCTCAGGCACTGGTGTATTTTGAGCAGCTGAAAGAATCGCAGGATGGATGGGAGGTTTGTGCTGAGGCCTTGGCTAAACGCATCTACAGGTGAGACCTGCAACATTTAAAGTGTTTACATGCAATCTTATAACATTTGAATAACAGGATTCATTTATCTAACAAGTGTTGCCACCAAACTTTCCATGGGTTTGTGTCAGTATAAATTTAACCATGAATGACCATCACTTCATTATATTCATTATCTTAAACTAAATCTGAGATAAAGCAGCTATGAAGTCTTGTCTGTAAATTAAGGGGGGAAAATTGACTTCTAACTACTGCTTGTAATCAAATTATTAGTTTAGAGCAAGTATTTGCTTTTTATGCTTATTTTCGAAAATGTTTAGCTTTTATCCAGAACCTAAGATGTTCTTCTTTCAGTAAACACTTCCTCCGGTGTTTGATGAATTTGTGACCTTAGGATTAAACTCAAACCTCTGGGGTCGTAACCCTAAAACCTTTAAATGCTAGCTGTTTTCTCTACATATTTTTGGATAAGATGTGTGGTGTTTCAGGTGTTTAGCTGCCACCATCGTCTAATCATGTCCTGTCAAACATGATTACAACATACAATTAATTTATTCATTCATCTTCTTACCAGCTTATTCCCGAATCCGAGGTCACGGGGGTCTGCTGTTCCTATCCCAGCCCACATAGGGCAAGAGGCGGGGGTACACCCTGGACAGGTCGCCAGCCGATCTCAGGGCACTCCATAAAATTTAATTACCGTATTTTCCGTACTATAAGGCGCAACGGCTTATAAAGCACTATAATCAACGAACTGGTATATTTTTATACATTTTCATACATAAGGTCCACTGGATTATAAGACACATTAAGCAGTGCGCGTCCCAAAAGAAACATCGATCGGGATGCCATAGTTTTGCGGCACATATGGATTGAGCCAGTACTAATCTTGGAGCCTGTAGAGCAGGGTGTCGGAAAAGGGTGATCGAGCGATGGCGGTGTTTAGCCCAGTTCTGCTGCAGTCGCAAAAGTCGTACTAAAACATTTTGAAAGATTTTTTGTGCACCTTGTACCACATAAAACCAATTCGAGGGCAGTAAGCACAACCAGAAATAATATATAAGGCGAACCAGATTATAAGGTACACTTTTTTTTTTTTTTTTTTTTTTTTTTTGGGAGGGGAATCAAAGGAATTTTGAGTGCGCCTTATAGTCCAGAAAATACGGTATTTAAAGACTCCTGTTACTGTAAATTTACCAAAGTTTATAGGGATTGACAAATCTGGTGACAAGGATCACTATGTGAAGGATTAATGCATAAAGTACTAATAGATTTATTTTTTTTTTGTTTTACTTAAAAGTAATCTTTAAACCTTTTTTCACCCATTACTAACATCAGTATTTTAATTTTTGTTCCATTAGTGATGACCATGTAAAGTTCTTCTGTTTTCAAGTGCTGGAGCATCAGATCAAATACAGGTAAGAATTTGACCATGTTTCTGCTCTGTACATGCTACTAGAAGAATGGTAAGACTCTTGGTAAAAGGTGTGTGTTTTGTGTTTTACAGACACACAGGCCTCACCGGAGCTCAGCAGCTGCTTATTAGAGAGACCTTGATGAAATGGCTTCAGTTTCAGGTGTGGAAATCATATTATATAAATTCTTCTTAACCATTAAGTGACTCTCAAACACTGAAACGCAAATGTAATGAAGAACCGAATTACATAAGTATGTTGTTTGATTCATTCATGAATATTATTTTACTCCATAATGGGTAAAATGAATCTGAATGCTGCTTATGTAAAATATAAATGTCACTATTGCATCGGCTCTGACTCACTAATTAATGAAAAATATATAAGCGGTTAAGAGAATGAATGAATAATATATAATCTAATGCTAAGTTTATACATTGTAACCCAGTTAATGAAATGTGAGTGTAACTATGTTTACAGGCTTTCCAGAGAGCGCTTCAGTTGGCTCAATTCTACTGATTGAACAGGATATCCTGTCTGGAGTATTTTTCCTAAGCAAATGAAACATTGACCGTTAAGAACCTGTTCTAGCTAGTGTTGTGTAGCTACTTTGGTTAATGCTGCATTTGTGAAGCCTTTTTAAGTGGTGTTTTGCATGTTGAGTTAAATTTTATTTTTTTGTACATAAAGCCATTTGGTGTGTGAGGTTAGGAAGTGGATCTGGATCTGCTGCAACTTTTTCATCTGAGATTAAAGGTGAAACCCAGTGTTAATTCTCCATAATAATAGCCAGTGTTTATGGAACAAAGTGCGGGTCTATATAGAAACCATTGGAAAGCAGCTAGGGTGAAAGTAGAGAATAAGGACTTTACACCGTTTACAGTCAGAAATAGTAGGACGATTAAAAGACTGACTTAAACTCCTTACTTTTCCTCCATATTTGTATTATTCAAATGTTTATTGAAATTAAACAAGTAAAGCAAAATAAATAAGTTTGAATTCTGAAAGTTTGTTAGCAGAGTTATAAAAACATTTAACGACATAAGACAACAAACGATGGGGGGGGGGTGCTCCATATTGTCTGGGTTTCAGAGGTCGTCCTCTAGGATTCCTAAACTAAGTTATTCCTGAATTTTTTAAAAAATTGTTTTTAACTTTAATTTGGGCAGCATTTTAGCGAGTCTTAAATCACATTCACAGTTAAAATTAATTAAATCATTGGGCATCCAATCAGATACCCGGTATTGGTATTAGTCTGACACTGGCTATTATTTCTGGGTTGGAAGTTGGTTGAGTTGGGAAAATATAATCCTATCCAGTACCTGATGTTGCAGTTTAATTAAGGTACAGAGAACAGTCCGCCACTGTTGGGTCTTTGCAGAAAACCCTTGACCATTCTTGCTCAGTAGGTGCTGCATCTTAACTGACCTTGTGCTCTGACTCGTATCCTCTCGTATCTATGCTGCTAAAAATATTATTTATTATCCTAAACTGACTTCTGATTAGTTTGCTTTTTTGAGCTTGATTATTTTTAGAAAGCTGTATTAAGCATGGTGCATCCTCCTGACAAATGTAATAGATTAAATTTGTAAGAAGAAGAAAAAGCTATTTTATTCATATTGGTGTTGGCAAATACATCATGGCGTCAGTGTTTGTATTGGACATAATGTGGTATTTTTAACACACACACAACCACCCATATGTATGTGTATTTATTACCATTTAATTTTGGTTACCCTAATTATTTTTTCTAAGGCGGCATGGTGAAGTACACTTACAGCAGTCGGTCGGGCTTTCTGTGCAGGGTTTGTTTTCTTCCCTTGCGTGGGTTTACTCCGGGTACTCCGGTTTCCTCTCACAGGCCAAAAACATGTACACTAGGTTGGTTGGTGATTCTAAATTGCCCATCGGGGTGAGTGTGTAGTTGTGTGGCAGAATCCCATGACCCCAAATTAGGGAATATTAGGTTAAAGATGAAATGAAGGAATAATTTTTTTTTTTAATCATTTTTTAATTTTTTTTAGACATTTTGACTCCTTGTTTACAGTAAATAATTGTATTAAAAATAATGTCCATCAAATCAGAAAAAACTCAATTGTAGATTTATGAGTTACAGCTTTTTTTATTCTTACAGTTGATGAGCGCACAGTCTGAGAAGCCATTTATCAAGAACAAAGCTGCACAGGTGTTTGCACTCACCTTTGTGATGGAATACCTGACGCTTTGGCCCAAGTTTTTCTTTGATGTTCTCTCATTGGTGGGCCTCAACCCAAATGGCCTGGACATTTATCTGCGTACACTTATGGCCATTGATGCCGAGGTGGTGGACCGAGACATCTTGCACACCCCTGAGGTATATCTCACCCTCACTTTCCCCCCCATACTCACGCTTGAAATAAAGCAATGGTGTGTGTGTGTGTGTTATCAATCAGTCGCACAGGAGACAAAAGCTTTTACATTTAATGATCCTTTTGTGCAGGAGACCCGCAGGAACACACTGATTAAAGATAGTATGAGAGAGACGTGTATCCCAGCCCTGGTGGAGTCATGGTACCAGATCCTGCAGACGTATCAGCACAGCCACAGCGAGCTCACCTGTCAGTGCCTGGAGGTAGTCGGTGCATACGTGTCTTGGATCGACCTTAACCTCATTGCCAATGAGAGGTTAGAAACTCTACAGAGAAGAAATTCCAATGATTCGCAGTTGTCTTTTTATTCACAATTGTAGCAAGCATTTTTTCCATGTTTTGATAATTCACCATAAATGCAAACTGCTTCTATAGCCCAGTGTATAATGGTTTAAATAATTGAGCATGTATGTGTTCTATATGTGCTCTGCGTTCCAATTGTGCTTAAGCTAAATTAATATAGCAGACTCGTAATACAAAAGAAAATATGTTGGGCTTGTAGACCTTTTCTGATCCCATCTAATTCCTTTCTACCACCTCATCATCTACTATCCTGTCCTCTTACAGTAATGTAAAAAATGTTTTTGACTTCTGTTTTGCAGGTTTGTGAATCTGTTGCTGAGTCACATGTCTGTGGAGGAACTCAGAGAGGAGGCCTGTGATTGTTTGTTTGAGATCGTTAATAAGGGCATGGATCCAGTGGACAAAACCAAACTGGTCGAGTCTCTCTCGCAAGTCCTGCAGAGTGCCGGTTTCTTTAACTTAAAGCAAGTATGTGTTCTCCACCTTGTTTTGTAAATGTAGATTTATATTTAAGAATAACCGCTAGAAGTACAAGACTTACTTGTGGTGCTCTGTTCCCCAGGACGAGGACGTGGACTTCCTTGCTAAGTTTTCACGCCTGATAAATGGCATGGGGCAGGCCCTGGTGTTAAGCTGGACCAAATTGTCTAAAACAGCAGACCTGAAGGTCACAGCAGAAACTCTGCAGGCTCTAGAGGCCAAAATCCCACTGATGCTTCAGCTGCTTATGCATGAGGATGATGATATTTCAGCTAATATAGTGGGTTTCTGTTATGACTACCTGCACGTGCTCAAACAGGTTTGCACAAATGCACGCACCACCCGACTACCGAAATACAGTATAGACAAAAAGCACACACTGGTGCCATGGTTAACAAAATTTTCTCATGTCAAATTTTCCCTATTGAAATGCTTTTAGTTTCGGGTACCTAAAAATGTAACCGGGGCAAATATACAGCGTTAAGACTCGTACCGGAGTTTGTCCGTGGGGAAACTTTTACTCATCGACTTCTTTTTTTTTTTTTTTAAGAACAGCAGTGGACTGTGTATAGCTACAACTGTCTTAATACAAATACCATCAAACTGACCACCTCCTGTATCTCCCCCCTTCCCCTCCCATTTCTCAATGTCCTTCCAGTCACTCATTTTTTTGTATGTTATTAAATCTTAGTTGTACTTTAAGAGTGTGGAGAGTAAGCACAACATGCTTGGTTAATGTTCTGTTTTAAGGTGTCCCACATCAAACTTTTCTCAGACAGTTGAGACATAATATAGAACCCTGCTTTTTGTGTGTATACAGTGATCAGTTTCATCAAACATGTTCTGTCTCCTTTACAGCTTCCTCTCCTTACTGATCAGCAGAAGAGTAACATTGAGGTACAGAATCAAACTTCAGTCACTTTTCTCAGCTGCTGTTATACAGCACAGTGCCATTAACATTGTGTTTTTGTTTATGCGCAGGCCATCATGCTGGCTGTTATGAAAAAACTGACCTATGATGACGAGTACAACTTTGAAAATGAGGTGAGGTCACCGGGAATAAAAGTGTCTTGTACAATATTGTCAGGATTGTGTTTGTTTAAATCTGTATTCTGTCTCTCAGGGTGAGGATGAGGCGATGTTTGTGGAGTACAGAAAGCAGCTGAAGATGCTGTTGGACCGGCTGGCTCAGGTCTCTCCAGAGCTCCTTCTAGAATCTGTGCATAGAGTGTTTACCAGCACCATGCAGTAAGACCTGGCTTTAAACATGTACACACACACACACACAAGCAACCACCCTGAAAACGTTGTAAGCTTATAGCTGGTTATATAATGCGTGTTTCTGTGTAGGAGTTGGCAATCTGCCCGGTTCATGGACGTGGAGGTGGCAATCCGCTTGTTCTATATGTTGGGCGAGGCCCTGCCTGCATCACATGGTGCGCATTTCAGCGGCGACGCCACAAAAACCAGCACTCTCCAGGACATGATGAGGACGGTAATGAAGACTATTGTTTCAGTGATTCAAGGAGGTTTTTTAAAAATAAAAAGTGATTTGTTGTCTTTTTAATTATAGAAGTTCATGTTTGATTTTGAAAGTTAACAAGAACAGTAAAGTCCTTGTTTATGAAATGCCGGTGATCAAGGACTACATAAAAATTGTCATGCGTTAAAGTAATTGATATGGATTTCTTTATACTTAAATATTTGAAAGTTACATTCATTTATCTTCTTTCCCGCTTATTTCCCTATTTTGGGGTTATGGGGGTCTGCTGGTGCCTATCCCAGCTCACATAGGGCAAGAGGCTGGGGTACACCCTGGACGGGTTGCCAGTCCATCTCAGGGCAACACATAAACAAACAACCATTCACACACACATTCACTCCTATGGACAATTTACAATTACCAATCCACCTCATCTACATGTTTTTGGACTGTGAAAGGAACCCGGAGTACCCAGAGGAAACTTTGCACAGAAAGGGCCCCTAGGCCGGTAATCAAACCTGGGACTTTGTTGTGAGGCTAACCAATATGCCACCACGCCGCCTATGACAGTTAGTTTTCCTTCCTTTTTTGTAGCTCCTCTCAAGTGGTGTAAGTGAGTACCAGCACACCTCTGTTACCCTGGAGTTCTTCGAGACTGTTGTTCGCTATGACAAGTTTTTCATTGTAGAGCCTCAGCACATTCCTGTTGTTCTGGTAAGATTAAACTCATTGTGATCCATACACCAACCTGCACTGAACATAAACTGCATGCATTTGTGTGTTCAGATGGCGTTTCTAGATCATCGAGGCCTGAGGCACAGTAGTCCAAAAGTCCGCAGCAGAGTGGCTTATCTTTTCTCCAGGTTCATCAAAACACTACAGTAAGTTGGTTATCAGTGTATTAACAAGTAAACATGTCTCTGTAGCTTTCTTGTTTATATACACCAAATCAGGTTCTATTTACCTTTCAAATATTTAACATGCATAAAATCATTATTGCTAAATAGCAGAGATTTATTTTTCCCTCACATCAAATTGGAAAGAAACCTCAAATAGATGCCCCCTTGTAGTCTTTAGGAAACGGCATCCTCTATAAGCCAATAAAGGGGAAATAAATCCTAATTAACCTGATGGAAGAACTATTTTTACTGAGTAAACTACAAAATGCTCTGCTATTCTTTTAACAGTAAACACATGAACACGTATATCGAAGACGTACTGAGCCGCATTCAGGACCTTCTGGCGTTAACTCCTCCAGTAAGTGTTGTCAGCCACTTTGCAGCCACACACAAATAAACAGAAGTTCATGCAACTCTCATACACTTTCAGGAAAACGGTTTTCCTGCGCTCCTGAGCAGCGATGATCAACTGTTCATGTATGAGACTGCCGGCGTTCTGATTGTTAACGGTGAGAGTCCGGCTGACAGGAAGCAGGTGCTCATGCGCAGTCTACTTGCACCACTCATAGAGGCCTTCCCCTCATTGCTGGCCAAACTCACGCAGGAGGGCGATGAGGAAAGACAGACTGCACTTGCTGACTGCCTCGGTCATGCTGTAGGCTTTGCCAGGTACATCCCACACAGCCAACTTGCATATTTCAGAGTTTCACATAGTGCATAGATGATAATTACTGTCAGGGAGTCAGAACAATATTTATAATAATAGTTCTGATATGGTTCTTGGTGAAAGCATCAAAAACAATATCAGAATATCTGGCTGAAATTCTTTGATCCAAGTCCAAAGTTTTGTCATTTCAACCATGACAGAGCAGTATACAGTGAAATCAAAAGAGAAAAAGTTTCTTGGGGATCTTGGTGCTATATACATACAAGTGTAGACACAGGACATAAGGTGATGACGACGACGACAACAACACAGACATAATAGAAACACTAATAGAAAAGTCGAACTGACAGGAGAGGAATTTCCGTGTTAAATGTCATCTAATGGTCACAACTGTCACTGTGCTGATATCTGACTGCTGATCATCGACAGAGTTCTTAGAGTTCTTCCGTGTTGATGTTGGCAACACTGTCGCTGAGCCATGTTTTCATAAAACATAAACGGAGAAGTCTCAAAACTCGCGTAGTGGTAGTTCACTGGAGAATGACACTAGTTTATTTTTTAGGAAGCAGACGTTAGCCAGTTTACTTAAGTTTAGCACGGACACCTGCCCTCTTTCTGCACTTCCGCTTCCTTGCGTACCGCTTTCCATGACTTTTCTCACATCGCCTGGCATTGGGTGATGCTGCGGTCTGAGGGCTTTGTCTTCACATCCAGCCGGGGTTGCGATGTTTATCTAGTAGAATTCACTATACAGACTGATTCCTGTTTATTGAAAAAAGTTTTGGAAGCATTTGCTTTAACAGATGGAAATTGGATTACTGTTTAACTGTTTATAGCAAATATCTTTGTAGCTGTTTTCATTTGTCCTTTTTATATTCTTTTTTGCTTTCTCAGCCGCACCAGCAAGGCTTTCAATAATAAGCAGACCGTGAAGCTTTGTGGCTGCTCTGAGGCCTATCTAGACTGCCTGCAGACGTTCCTACCTGCGCTGAGCTGTCCTGTCCAGCGTTGCACGTTGCGTAGTGCAGTTCGTTCTTTCCTCCACCGCATGATCATCTGCCTGGAGGAGGAGGTCCTGCCTTTCATCCCTAGTGCCAGCGAGCACATGCTAAAGGATTGTGAGCCCAAGGATTTGCAGGAGTTCATCCCCCTCATCAGCCAGATCACAGCCAAGTTTAAGGTGTGCAGGTTTAGGGGAATGCAAACAATTAACAGTGCAGGTTTAATAAACCAGGAAGTTTAATAGTGCATTTTTTCTGTTTAAAGATTTTAAGCGTAAATTAAAGTTAAATCTTTGGGGCTTAAGTTTAGGGTATTTTGTGATTTAAGATCATTTTGTTAGTTATTCTCTCTTTAATTATGGTCTCTTTGAAATGATCTAATCTAATGTTTGTGTTTGCAGAGCCAGGTGTCTCCGTTCCTACAGCAGGTCTTTATGCCGCTGGTCCTGGCCATTTTTGAAGTATTATCTCGGCCAGCAGAAGAGAATGACCAAACTGCAGCGCTGGAGAAGCAGATGCTCAGAAGGAGCTACTTCAGCTTCATCCAGACCATCGCCAGCAGCGGTATGAATGAGGTGATGGCCAACCAGGGTGAGTCTTCAAACACCACCACTCCCCTCTATACAAATACACAAAGCTTTTAGTTTAATGCTGTTTGTCTTTTTCAGGTGCTGATAATATTGAGCGTGTACTCTTCACTATTATTCAGGGAGCAGTGGATTTTCCTGACCCTGTCGCTCAGAAGATCTGTTTCATAATCCTTTCCAGACTGGTGGAGCTCTGGGGTAAGCACAATTCTGAGAGGTGTTAGTCAAAAAGCTAACGTACAACTAACATCACAGTTACAATTCAGATAAGGGCAATATTATTAACCAGAGTGATATGAATTTATCTATTTTATTTTTTATAAAACTGAGCATTTATGAGTTAAGGACCCCTTGAGAGAAATGGGTTGCTTAGTGGTTAAGGTATTGAACTGATGCCAGTAAAACCAGGGTTTGAATTCTAGCTCCACCAAGCAACCACTATGGACCCTTGAGCAAAATCTCTAACCTCCAATTGCTCGGTTGAGAGATCAAACTTCTGCAAGTTGCCCTGGATAAGAGCGTCTACCAAATACTGTAAATGTTTGTTCAGCAGCCCAGCACTGGTATATTGGTGGTACTAGAACTTGCAATGTTTTGATCAGCAGTCTTAACACATTAACTAGTAAAACCACTATAATAAGATATGGGCATGTTTGGCTTCCTGGCTTTTGATTTAGCTTTTTCTGCTCATGGGCTTTGCAATGTGCAATACGTTTGTGGACTTTATTTTTATCTTGTTTTTATTCACAGGTGGTAAAGATGGTTTAGTTGGATTTCCAGATTTCATTTACAAGCACATTCTCCCAGCGTGTTTCTTGGCTCCTCTTAAACCGACTTTTGACCTGTCCGATGCTCAGACTGTTCTGGTGAGTCTTATCCGTCTAAAGAAATTCAAGCGTAAACATAATTGTTTTGTACTGTGTTTTTTTTTATTTATATATATATATATATTTTTTTTAAGACCTTGTCTGAGTGCACGTTGACGCTGAAAATGATTCATCTGAAGAGGGTGAGTCGAAAAAAAGACTTAAATAGGAAACACTATTACAATATAGTTAGAAATGAACACCATCTGAATGATTGACTGTGTCTTGGGTTAATAACAGTTTTTCTTACTTTAGGGGCCGGAGTTTATTCAGTATCTCCAGCAGGAGTGCCTGCCCTCTCTGCAAGTCTCACCTGATATCACGCAGGTACCGGCTACACTCCGGCTACTGTGTAATGACCTTAAATTATAAATGGAATGGAAAATTTATTAATAATTTTTTTTAACAGGAACTCTGTCAAGTGTTTCAACAACCTGACACCAAAGTTCTAAAAAACTACATGAAGGTATCCACTGCACTCATTCCTGCAATGCATTTATCAACTTCAGTTTAACCAGCCACACTTCAGGGAAACCTGGTTAATTTAGCTGCATTCTAAGTCAGACATGGAACAGGAACATCATGATGCTCTTTTAGAACTCTTCACTTCTTAAGGGATTTAATTAGACTTATACAGAAAACATTTATTTACATATTTATCTTCTAACCCGCTTATTTCCTCATTCATGGTCACTGAGGTCTGCTAGAGTCTATCCTACCACACATGGATCGAGTGGCAAGGGTACACCCTGAACAGGTCACCAGTCCATCTCAGGGACACACATGGACAATCATACACTCACACATGCACTCATTCACTTTTATGGGCAATTTAGAATCACATGTTTTTGCACTGTGGGAGGAAACCAGAGTACCCAGAGGAACCATGCAATCAGGAGAACATGCAAAACTCCACACTACCCGGGAATCAACCCTGGGACCCTCTTGCTGAGGGGAGCATGCTAACCTCTATGACACTGTGCCACACCCAATGGCCCAAGTTTTATCTAGAGCCATTGGCCAGTTAGCGCAGCATTGTTAGTGGCACCTTTTAGTTGATGAAAATTCGGGGTATTGGAAAGAGATAGTGATTCACTAATCTCTGCCTAATCAGAAGATTGATTTAAGAAGTTTTCATTTATTAATACTGTTTTATAGGACTACTTTCGGCTGCTCCCGTTAGGGGTCGCCACAGAGGATCGCTCTTCTCCACACTACCCTGTCCTTTACATCTGCCTCTTTCGCCCCCAACTACCTGCATATCTTCCCTCACCACATCCATAAACCTCCTCTTTGGTCTTCCTCTTATCCTCCTACCCGGGACCTCCATCCTCAGCATTCACCTACCAATATACTGCATGTCCCTCCTCTGCACATGTCCAAACCATCTCAACCGGTCCTCCCTCACCTTGTCTCCAAAACATCCTACATGCGCCGTCCCTCTAATAAACTCAATCCTGTCTATCCTCGTTTTATACTGTTCAGATTTAAGTTCTAACCATGAAAACTACAGTACTTGGCTGAATTATCCCACAATACTTAATAGAGAATTGAATATTTGTAATTATCAGCTTTTCTTTTAAAAAAAAAAAAAACCTGCTAAATAACTTTGTTCTCTTTAGGCCTTCTTTCAGCAAGCAAAGCTATAAAACCAGAACGAGTTCAAGACCGGACAGCAAAAGGGCTGAGCTTAGAATAGAAGCTGCTTTTGCACTTACATGGAGTGTAACTGTGTCTCCACTCCAAAGAGGAAAAGAAGTGCAGATTACAGGACCCTGGTGAGGACCTGCTCCCACCAAACCGTTCACTCGCACTCAGCACCTAAGGACGTCTGCGACTGGCCAACCGGAC
This sequence comes from Pseudolaguvia tuberculata, assembly GCA_026260255.1. NCBI lineage: Eukaryota > Metazoa > Chordata > Actinopteri > Siluriformes > Sisoridae > Pseudolaguvia > Pseudolaguvia tuberculata. The sequence continues at coordinate 356,806 of JAOTRA010000008.1, read as the reverse complement.
AAGTACAGAGCTAAGAGTAGTCCATGGAATGAGATTTCAGAGAGACCAATTTTGTTTGGAAAAAGTAAAAAAATATATATTTTGGCGCTTAAAAATATGAACTCTGATTACAGTAATGTTTTTTGTATTTGAGAGTGCTTTCAACTAGGAATTAAAAAAAAAAAAAAAACCTGTAGAACGTTTGAGTTAAAAGCGAGGTTTGTTAACGTGTGCCGAGATGATTTTATTTAATTTTTTTTTTTTTAAGACAGTTTTGATTTTATTTTGGAAAGACTGGAAATATGAAAGTGCTCTTCTGGATCTGAATGCATATATATATATATATTATTTTTTCCCCTATCATTTATGACTTATTAAATGAATAGTAACTTGTTTAAACATCCGTACCCATGTTAAAGCAGTTTCTTGTCATCGTCCCTAAAAACAAACACTGAACAGAAGCATGTTCAGGTTTATTTATCAATTTCCACAGCTTTTTCCCTTCTGAAAAAATGATGCAATGTTTGAAATGTGGAGCTGAGATGATGATTGTTTCCTCATAGTAATGTTCCAGCTGCTGTACTGTAACATGTCAGTGTTATATTTTTCCTTGAAGTAAAATTATCAAGAATTTGTACTTAATGTTATACTGTAAGTGCCATCTTAAAATTGTGCAACTATTGGAATCTGATGAAGAGGAACAATGGTCCATGCATGACTTCATTTAAAAAGTTACAAAATCAAAGGGGCAATGAAAACGTAATGAGCTGTGATTTGGATGGTCAAAGGAAATGAGAGTGGCTCCATCTTCTTAAAATACAAATTTTGCTATTTGCTTATTTTTAGCTTCAACTCTGAAATACTCCAACAGCCATACAGCTTAGTGTCACTGAGAATTACATGACCTTTTTCAACAACCCTCCCAACATCTTTCAAGCCACCATCAGCAGTCCCATGTATCCTACATGCTCCCTAGTTAATGTTGACAGCTTGGAGATAAGAACTGGTCAGACTTTTAAAAAGACTTGAATATTATGGGATACATTATATGCAATGGAGTTCCAAGTTAAGACTTTTAATGCAACTTGCAAAAAGTGCTTTTGTTTAGCCCCTACTTTTCAGTTGCATATATTTATGCACATGTTCATATAAACTCCTACAAACAACTTCAAACCAAGAAATTGACTGCAGTCCTCATTTAATGGTGAACAAACGTGACTATTATAATTTTGTAAAATTTGCAACATTAAAAATATCCTTTCTGTGTCTTTAGTGTCATGAGACCCAGTCCCACTTAAGAGGCATCATCAGAGCTTCCTAAAAACCAAATCTAAAAATGACTTTATACAAATACATAGAAATTTTTATTTGCATTTGCTTATGTTTCTTTAGGTCCTAAAATTGTCACTACCAATAAAATTGAGCTAATGTAATCCAGTGGTTTGTTTTTCATTAAACTTCAAACAAAGGAGTTCTGTTATTCATAAGTGAAATTATTATTCAGAATTTACTAACTTTATGTGAAGAGACAGTCACAGAGGAGAGTGAAACGGACCCAGAATTGCAAAGGGGGGAGAGAGACTGACCGAGAATCGCAGAGAGAGGAGAGAGACAGACTGAAAATCGCAGAGAGGGGAGAGTGACAGACCAAGAGTCGCAGAGAGGGGAAAGAGACGGACTGAGAATCACAGAGAGGGGAGAGAGACGGCTTTAGAATCGCAGAGAGGGGAGAGACAGACCGAGAGTTGCAGAGAGGGGAAAGAGACGGACCAAGAGTCGCAGAGATGGGAGAGACAGACCAAGAATCACAGAGACGGACCGAGAATCACAGAGAGGAGAGAGACACGGCCTTAGAATCGCAGAGAGGGGAGAAAGACAGACTGAGAATCGCAGAGAGGAGACAGACGGACCGAGAGTTGCAGAGAGGGGAAAGAGACGGACCAAGAGTCGCAGAGAGGGGAAAGAGACAGACCGAGAGTCGCAGAGAGAGGAAAGAGACAGACCGAGAATCGCAGAGAGGGGAGAGAGACGGCCTTAGAATCGCAGAGAGGAGAGACGGCCTTAGAATCACAGAGAGGGGAGAGAGATAGACCGAGAGTCGTAGAGAGGTGGAAGAGATGGACCAAGAGTCGCAGAGAGGGGA
>JAOTRA010000008.1:332481-349109 GCA_026260255.1 Pseudolaguvia tuberculata | reverse complement strand
TATATATAAATAGCATAAGCCCGAATTAGTAAGTATATGGTGAAGAAAATAAAGCAAGGAGAATGTAATGGTGCTCATGATAAAGATATCACTTTTTAATCTCGTGAACATGTTGAAATTCCCAGTTTCTAGCAGTAAGAAGAGGTAAATCAGGATAATTGTGTAAGAACGTCCTACAAGCTTGCCAAAAATGTAAAAAGAAGCAGTGGCAGCAGAGGAGATCATTTACCTGTGGCCACCTGATGCCCCAGTCCACGACTCCCGCTATGGATCATCACACACACCTGGCCCTTGTGATCGATACCCATCTTTTTGGCTGCATAGTCATTATAGATTTCATCCACCACCTGGATCTCGGCATAGTGATTCCCTGCTCCCAGCGTCCCAAGCTGCAGCACAATGGAATCACAGATTTAGCCATCTCTGCAAAAGGGATTCAGTGAAGATAATGCCGGCTGTGAGTATGGGTACCTGTGGCAGTCCTCTCTTTTTGGCTTTGGAAGAAACCTTGGTCGGGTCAGCCTGAAGCATTCGGCCGTACTCTTCACAGTGCTCTTTATCCTCAGCCCAGGCGTAGCCTTCACGCAGAGACCAGTCCATCCCCATCTCCAAGGCTTCCTCCAAATCTCTACACACGCGCACGCACACACACAGACACACACGTATGTACACACGTAGAGTCTCATAACTTAAAGCAAAAATATGACAATAAAATATTACAGGACAACTTTGATTATATAATGGGGCGGCGCTGTGGCGTAGTGGATAGCATGGTCATCTCACAACAAGAAGGTCCCAGGTTTGATTCCCGAGCTCAGGGATCTTTCTGTGCGGAGTTTGTTGCATGGGTTTCCTCTGTGTACTCCGGTTTCCTCCCACAGTCCAAAAACATGCAGTTTAGGTTGATTGGTGACTCTAAATTGTCCATAGGAATGAATGTGTGTGTGAATTGTGAGTTGTTTGTCTATGTGTTGCCCTGAGAAGGACTGGCGACCCCCTGCCTCTTGCCCTATGTGCTCTGGGATAGCACCAGCAGACCCCCGTGACCCCAAATTAGGGAATAAGCGGACAAGAAGATGAATGAATGAATGAATGAATAATTATATACTACCATTTCAAAGTTCATTTTAAATGGTAGTATAATTTAAAAGCCTAAAACTAAATGGTGCCTATTTATAAAAGGTAGATAAAAGGTTAATGTGGGTTCAATTCCCAGTACCATAATTACCAAGCCGCTACCAGAAATCTAAATGTATTTGCACTATTCTAGATAAGACAGTTGAAGCAGTGCTACTCCAGTACCAGGAAAGACAAACACTAAATGTACGTGTGTGTCTAGTGTTGCTAGTGTTTACTTGGCACTCATGGGAATAACTCCTTTGGAGCCCACTCCTACAGGGATGTGGTCAAAGAGAGCCTGAGCAAGCTGTTCCTTCACTGGCTGCACATCTCCTTCATCCATGTTGGTTCTCAGCAGACGCACTCCGCAATTAATGTCAAATCCGACTCCACCTGCATAAGTACAGGTAACAGGTAGCTGGCTGTTATATATATATATATATATATATGGAATTCCTTTAAACCCACTGTACAGTTTCCTACATCAGTGATGTAAACATGGTCACGTTTCCAACTCACGCTGTTCCTTAATTGGGGTTATATATGAATTAGGAAGAGGGGTATGTCTCTTTCATACCTGGTGAGACAACTGCTGTGGGGTCACTCATGTCAAAGGCAGCCATGTTTCCAATAGCAAACCCGTATCCTGAGTGAACATCAGGTAAGCCTATAGATCTCTGCGACAGAAGTAATGATGATTAAATAAACGCTGCCTCAAGGTGAATCATTAAAGCGTGTAAAATAAACATACAAACCAGATAACACATGCAATCATCATGGGCAGGATACATTAAAAGAAATTACATTGTCAGCACTTGGCAGACACTCTTATACAAAGCAACATACAACTGAGTAACTTCGAGATAAGGGCTTTGCTCAAAGGCCCATAGTTGTACGGTGGTGCTGGAAATTGAACCCCAGTCTTTTTGGTATCAGCCCCACATCTTAACCACTAAGCCACCACTTCCAACACTAAAATGATCCCAGTTCAGAATTACAAATAAACAAAGTGTGCTAGAATAAAAGTTATACAAAATATCTATTACGATAGTATATATAAATATCTTTATAGATGCTATGTAAACGCATGATTCTTACGGTATTAAACAAAAGAAATTGGTGTTTTTCCACATTCCGCAGGTAACTGGCTGACTGTCCATTTGGACAGGACTATAGACGCCTAATCAACAAACAAACAAGAAATCAGCTCACATGAACGATTCCCGGCAGAGCCGCCACGTTACCGATCTGCTTCATAGCCGGCAGAAATCCACCGAAACCTGTTGGTACAAAAAGGGTTATCCTCACACACATGTAATGTAACACATGATTCAAGCGATATCTTCGACTATCAGAAGATATCGCTTGAATTGGAAATAAGGGTCCAAGCCCAGTTACTGCCACGCTGCTACTCTAGGCACTTAAGCAAAACTCCTAACCCTCCCTCTGCCATATTAAAGAAGAAGAGTTACGGCAAGAAAATGTTTGACTGCATTAATAAAGGTTTCTATTCTATTCTATAACCCATTAGAGGATACCTCCACCACGACATGCGTTTCGCAGCTCTTCGAACATCAGCTTCTCCAGCGCTTCATTGACATAGAAAACACCTTCCACCTACAGACAGAATAATACAGTGAAGTTATCGTTAATATTACAGTCATCGACTTTCTTGTCTGCTTGAATCATGTGTTACATTACATGTGTGTGTGAAGAAACAGCTGACGATCACATGAGGTCACACTATTGTGCATACGGTGTGTCACTTTGGTTAAAAATCATTTAAAGAAGTAAATGAATGGTTCAGTAGTTCTGTTTAAGTTTTGGTTTGTCGGGTTTGTCATGATGTCGTTTCAGCCAAAGGCATCTTAATTTGCATGACTTTCTCCAGTAACACACCCCCCATGAACATGACGCTGAGTAAATTAAACCGACGGCTCGCTGTTCTTTACGTCAGTTAGACACTTTCTGACATGTACAGAAACTCTAACAAAGCAACATACAAAGATGCTATTGATTCTGGTACCAATACCAAGTGTGTCTACCATTTGCAACATTTTGGCAGACACCCTTATCCAAAGGGACTTACATTTGTCTCTCGGGTACAGCTAAGCGATTAGGGGTTAAGGGCATTGCACAGTGGCCTACGATGGTGGCTTGGTGATGCTGGGTTTCGAACCTTGGTCTTTGCTCATATCTACCCTAACCACTAAGCTACCCATTCCCCCAACCAACCGACCCAACCAACCAAAAGCCAGACATGTACGCATTTATTTCCACCAAACCATGGGGTTTGTTTTCTACCAGTTGGTGAAATGGTTTACCAGTTTAACCAGATTAATCAGAGTCATGCCAAGATGCACAGGCGAACTGATGGCTTAATGGTTATTGGACTGATACGAGAAAGATCAGGGTTCAATTCCCACCTCAATCAGGCACTCTCTTCAGCAAGGCCCTTAACTCACAATTGCTCAGTTGTACAAAAAGAGATCAAATGTAAGTCACTCTGGATACAAAAGCTGTAAATGTAAAGTACCTTCCAGGGTGTGCGTGTGTGTGTGTGTGTGTGTGTGTGTGTGTGTGCCCATCAACTCCCCTTAACTGATGCAACCATTATACAACTAGGAAGTGTTCAATAACTACATCATGAGTCATCTAATGTTTCATAACATGACTACGTGGATTAGAAATAATAAAACTCGCTTTAAGACTTTAAATAAGTGGGATTACAACAATAATCCACTTATTAAACTATGAATGTAACTTTACTAACATACCATCCATTCCGACTATCTTTAAAACACTATTACTGCACTCCACTGACACATGCCATTGGGAATCGAATCATGAACCGGCTCATTACATTCAAAAAGCTGATTTTACCTGCATATTGGGCACAAATCCCTTTTTTATTCTCCAACATGTTTTGTCGATTTTGTCCAAAAACTGCAGTTCATCGTTGTAAGAGCGACTCATGGTGAAATATTACTTTAATTTATATAACATGTAGCTGCTCAGTGTGGCGTGTAACAAAACGCACACGTTCTTCTTCACGGGTTTTAATAGCTGCTAGCTAGTTTATAAACCACTCAATGCTGCACCCTGCTGGATACTCAGATAGAATAGCAGCGCCAACTGAGGATGCCTTCAAACTGCTGCGCGAGTAAAGGTCACTCATTTCCAACCTCGGACCCATTCTTTCATTCTGCACAGAAAGATATCCGGCCCGGGAACCTTCTTGTTGGGAGGTGACCGTGCTAACCACTACACATTTTTTCCATTATTATTATTTTTTATTATTATTATGATTATGAATATGATGATGACGATGACGATGACGATTATTATTATTATTATTATTATTATTATTATTATTATTATTATTCATTCGTTCATCTTCTTACCTGTCGCCAGTCCATCTCAGGTCAACACAACCATTCACATATGGACAATTTAGAATCACTAATCGACAAAATCTGCATGTTTTTGGACTGTGGGAGGAAACCGGAGTACCCGGAGGAGACCCACGCAAGCTCCGCACAGAAAGATATCCGGCTTATCCACTTCACATTTTTCTATTATTACTATTATTATTATTATTATTATTATTATTGTTATTATTATTATTAATTAATTAATTTATTTATTTATTTTTTTTCGTTATTGAATAGTCATTTTTGTACGATGTTTTTAAATAAAGCATTAAAAATGCTAAACATGCAACACAATTCCATTTTATATTACTAATTTTATATTACTAATTTTATATTACTAATTTTATATTACAAATTTTTTGTTTGTGTATGATGTGATCTGTAGTGAGAGTAGGGAGCAGGTTAAGAAGAATCTGGAAAGGTGGAGGTATGCGCTAGAGAGAAGGGTAATGAAAGTCAGCAGGAGTAAGACTGAGTACATGTGTGTGAATGAGCCTGAAGGCAATGGAGTGGTGAGGTTGCAGGGAGAAGTGGCAGTGAAGGTGGAAGAGTTTAAGTACTTGGGGGTCAACAGTGCAAAGTAATGGAGAGTGCGTTAGAGAAGTGAAGAAGGGTGGAGCGGATGGAGAAGAGTTCCAGTTAGTTCCAGTTAGTCATTTAGCAGACGCTCTTATCCAGAGCGACTTACATTTGGTCTCTTTTTTACAACTGAGCAATTGTGGGTAAAGGACCTTGCTCAAGGGTCCACAGTAGTTGCTTGGTGGAGGTGGGAATCGAACCCTAGTCTTTCTGGTACTAGTCCAACACCTTAACCACTAGGCTAACACTTCCCACAGTGGCAGGAGTGGCAGGAGTGATTTGTGATAGACGAGTTTCTTCAAGAGTGAAAGGGAAAGTTTATAGGACTGTAGTGAGGCCTGCGATGTTGTACGGTTTAGAGACAGTGGCGTTGTCAAAAAAGACAGGAGTTGAAGATGTTGAGATTTTCATTGGGGGTGACAAGGATGGACAGGATTAGAAATTGGTTTATTAGAGGGACGGCGCATGTAGGATGTTTTGGAGACAAGGTGAGAGAGGTTATAGGTTGAGATGGTTTGGAAATGTGCAGAGGACAGTCGTGCAGTGTATTGGTAGGAGAATGCTGAGGATAAAGTTCCCGGGTAGGAGGAAAAGAGGAAGACCAAAGAGGAGGTTTATGGATGTAGTGAAGGAAGATATGCATGTAGTTGGGGTGAAAGAGGCAGATGTAGCGGACAGGGTAGTGTGGAGAAGAATGATCCGCTGTGGAGACCCCTAACGGGAGCAGCCGAAAGGAGTAGTAGAAGAAGAAGATATTACTAATTTTATATTACTAATTTTATAGTTTATTAGCACGTCCGCTTGAACTTTTATTCTACTTAAGGTCCAAAAATAAAATAAAAACACTAGAGACTTTTAACGTTGCTGCTTCCGGTTCTGTGTGTCAATATATCCCGTGTCACAATCAGTATAAACGCTTAAATAAAGATTGCGCTTTTTCTTTTTCAGGTAAGATTTATGAATTCTAAGTTTCCCTTAAAAAGTGTTTATTGCTCGCTGAACGTAATATAAGAAGTAGCAAGCAGTAATAATAGTAGTAATAATCGTGTTAGCACTTGGCTAACTGTCAGTAATAGACATACCGATACTATGGTGCGAATGTTAGTTTAGTATTTCGTGGATACACTGTTCCGTATACTAAAGGTTATAAGGTAAACGTTTTCACAACGTTCTACAACAAACGCATCCCTTATGTGTTTCCCCTGTGCAGTAAAATGAAGCTGAGGGTGAGAGTGAATAAGCAGGTGATCCGGGTGGAGCTGGAGGAACCTGAACCAACCCTGACTCAACTCAGCACACGGGTCCGAGAGGCGGTGTTACCATCTGCTGGATTCAGGTCAGTTTTCACCTTCTAATCACATGTCCTTGTGCCAGATCTACTTCCTTTATCAGACGAGAGCATCAGTAAGATCAGGTTAAAAATCTTTATTAAAGCCCAACCCAGTTGTGTTCCAGGTTCTGTACGGGATATTTAAATGTTTTCACTTCAACTAGAACACACAATGACTTTATTATACTACAATGGAGGGGAATGAAAGTCAGTAGGAGTAAGACAGAGTACACGTGTGTGAATGAGAGGTAAAGGCAATGGAGTGATGAGGTTGCATGGAGAAGAGGTAGTGAAGGTGGAGGAGTTCAACAGTGCAAAGTAATGGAGTGTAAAGTTAGGGAAGTAAAGAAAAGAGTGCAGGCGAGTGTGATCAGACTGTAGTGAGACCTGCAATGTTGTACGGTTTAGAGACAGTGGCGTTGTCTAAAAGACAGGAGGATGAGCTAAAGGAAAGACAGAAGGAGTTGCTGAAGGTGGCAGAGTTGAAGATGATGAGATTTCTATTGGGAGAAACGAGGATGGACAGTGTTAGAATTTCACTGTATATACTGAACTGTCATATATATAGTTGAAATGACAATGAAACATCTTTGACTTTGACATGTACAGATGAGGGACATGCAGTGTATTTGTAGAAGAATGCTGAGGATGGAGGTACCGGGCAGGAGGAAAAGAGGAAGACCAAAGAGGAGGTTTATGGATGTCCTGAGGGAAGATATGCAGGTAGTTGGGGTGAAAGAGGCAGATGTAGAGGACAGGGTAGTGTGGAGAAGAGGGATCCGATGTCGCGACCCCCAATGGGAGAAGCCGAAAGTAGAAGAGGAGGAAAAGGATAGTCTGCACTACCACACACAAGGTTATTCTATATGATTTACTTAGAGCTGATTGTGTGTAATGACAGTAGCTGGAGTTCTTCTGGAAGCTACTAGATTTCAATAGATCCATTATTTCGTTCTACAAGAGTTTCTCTTTTTCAGTAGTGCTGTACTTTCACTGCTCTACACGGATATCTTAGAAAGCTGTGTATGTTGTGTGTGTGTGTGTGTGTGTGTGTGTCTGTGCATGCGCATGCACACCTTTCTCTTTCACTTTCCTAGTGCTGATACAGAGTTCAGTCTGTCTCTGAATGGGAAGGAACCTCTGGTGGACACAGGACAGACACTCACCTCTTGCGGTGTGGTATCAGGAGATATGATCAGTTTGATTCTGGCTCATTCAGACTCTTCGTCTTCATCACCATCATCTTCCTCTCATCAGATGCACAACACAGAGCAACGGATTAGTGAGGTGAGTAGGATATCATATAGATGTAATAGGATGATATTTAGTCGATGATATGATACATTTTTGATGTATTGTGATTTTATGGAGAGAGAGAGAGAGAGAGAGAGAGAGAGAGAGAGAGAGAGAGAGAGAGAGCAGTGATTCTTTGCTGTCTGTTAGACTGCCACAGTGTAATTTCAAAGTAATGATGAAATGTCAGGAACACAATGCTGAAACGAAAGTGAAATTGCTACACTGATCTCCTCCTGTTAGAGCGTCGCTTTCTGACCAGCTGTTTAATCCGCTTCGCTTTTGTCTTCTTCTTTGGGTGTGTTGGGTTACAAACTGTGACTAGTTTAGGAAACATAAGCAAATATATATTTTTAAAGGGCGGCGCTGTGGCGTAGTGGTTAGCATGTTTGTCTCACAACAAGGTGGACCCTCCCGGGTTAGATTTTTTGCCCACGGTAATCCCACGGTCCAAAAACATGTATATTAGGTTGATTGGTGATTCTAAATTGCCTATAGGAGTGCGTGCGTGTGCGCGGTTATTGTTGTGACTGGTTGTACCCCTACCTCTCATCCTATGTGTGCTGAGATAGGCTCTTGCAAACCGCATTGACCCAGAGCTAGGAATAAGCGGGTTCGAATATGAATGAATGAATAAATGAATTTTAAAAAATGTAATCAACGGCAAAGTAAGAGTATCAGTCATTTATTCCCTAGTTCGGGGTCACGTGGGTCTGCTGGTGCCTATTCCAGCACATATAGGCGAGAGGCAGTGATACACCCTGGACGGGTTGCTAGTCCATCACAGGGCTACAAATAAGACAAAACCAGTCTCGCACACACATTCACTCCTATGGACAATTTAGAATAGTCAGTCGACCTAATGTACATGTTTTTGGACTGTGGGAGGAAACCGGAGTACCCAGAGGAAACCCACGCGGGAAGAACATGCAAATTCCGTACAGAATGATATATATGTATATTAGAGTACAAGTTTGTAATGTGAGTTTATTCCTTAAGTCGGGCACTGACAGCAGCTATAACAGTTGCGAGAGTGCAGACGATCCTGAAACTGTGATGAAGACTGAGGAAGGTGAGGAAGCATTGGGTTCCTTTATCCCGGAGCCCATGCTGTGCTGTGAAGCGGAGGAAGGGAAGGTCCCTCACTCTTTAGATACGCTGTACGGGACTGCACAGTGCAACAGCACCTCAGACTGCCTGCTGTTGGTGGTACATGCCTTACTGCAGGAGACTGGCTTCCTGCTGCAGGTCAGAGATTACGGCAATTACAACTTGATTTTTTTGTACGACCACTTTTCTATGTATTATTTGTTGATTAATAGTTAGATTGTCTTTCCAGTATACTGTTAATAAAAATTAATTTGCCATTTGATGTGTGTGGGTGGCGGGGTGGGTCATGTCTGCAGGGTTGTGATGCTAAAAACGGAGAGATGCCAAGTGGCTGGCGTGCGACTGGGGGGCTCTACAAGTTGCAATATTCTCACCCACACTGTGAGAACTGCCTGGTTCATGTGGTTGCTGTGACGATGGGCCAGACGCTTGTCATTAATGGTATGAAATGTTGTTGTTATTAAGGTTTTTTTCTAGGTAGCTGTAGCTGATTTTATTGTATGTTTTTTTTTTTTTTTTTAAATCACAGCCACCCTGAAGACAAGCAGCACAGTAGAGAATTCACGGAAGCTGGTGCTGAAACCAGACATGTATGTGACCAAGCAGTGGGCAGGTGTGCAGTGTGGCACTACATACATGAATTCATTTATTTATATATATGTCATATGTATAATGTCCTTACATGTAATAATTGAAGTTGCCCCAGAAGCCCATTGACTCAACCCCATTGCACACCTTCGGGATGAGCTAGAACATTTACTGAACCCGAGACTTTCTCACCCAACATTAGTGTCTGATCTCATTAATAATATTGTAGCTGAATGAACACTAATCCACACAGTCAGAATCTAGTAGGAATCCCGTTCCATTTATATGTCAGAATCCCAGTTTGCTTATCAGTTGTAACTTAAACTTCATATTTAGGTTAGCTATGAGAGATGGCACGCGTGTTTCTAATAAAAATGCCTCTACAGATGGAAACGCTGGCGTCGCCTACAGAGACTTGCAGAAACTATCTCGAGTCTTTAAGGACCATTTGGCTTATCCACTCATTGCAACAGCTAGAGAAGGTAACCATTTCATTCATTAGCTTGTTGTTCTATTAGTTTTATATTGGTATAAATATACCCATAATGGCCTGATGTGTTTGACTCTTCTTCTGCAGCACTGGGTTTACCTGCACTGTTTGGACTGGCGGCACTGCCTCCTGAGCTGCTGCTAAGAATAATGCGGCTGCTGGATGTTTTCTCACTTTTATCGCTGTCTACAGTATGCAGACACCTATACACTGTTGCGCAAGATGTCTCGCTGTGGAAGCACCTCCTGCACCGTGACTTTAGAGGTATCAACATGTCACACACATTGTGGACCGAGTGCCCTGGTCACATGACCAGTTTCTTTAATGGAATGTTTTAAGGCGTTGGATACACAACAATTTTTGCTCAGTACTACAAATCACAAATATCCACTCCCATGCTCGGGTTGAAAGTAGGGTGTTGCAGGTCCAACTCTTGCCCCTTGTGGTTAATAAAAATGCAATAATTGTGGTTGGATTCAATGATCGCAATTAGGTCAAATAATTGTGATCAATTGATTATTTAATAATTGTGACAGGAACAAAAGTGGACACTCCATGGGATCCACCATATTGATGATGGTGTACAATTTGACAGCAGTGCCAATTTATAGCTGGATAATGATAGAGAATAATTTAACTACGAGAAACATGTTTTTTTTCCCTGCAGTACTTAAAGATATTACTCCCAATTGCTCAATTGTACATAAGAGGTAAAGAGTGGATAAGAGCGTCTGCCAAATACTGTAAATGTACTTCAAAAGTTCAGTGCAGCAGAAGGTTATCCAGGAACTTTTTTTTTTCATCTATTACTTTTTGCATATGATTTGAATTTAGAAATATTAAAATACTTGACAACAGTTAGAAAACTGCCAATTTTGACAATGATTATGTTTTAGTCAGGGCTATATTAGAAACACTTCTCCTCACAAAACGCTTCATTCCTTTACATTTTTGTCATTTTCTAAATTGGGTCTGTCTTTGTGTAGTGAATTGTCAAGCTGAGCACAGAGACACCAACTGGAAAGAGGTGAAACATTTAAAAAAAAAAAACACCCATTGATAATGATTTGCAATGTGAACCTTTCTGTAACCTTTTTGTGGTTTATTTCAATTCACAGCTTTACAAAAATAGATTTAAGCAAAAGAAGGCCCTGAGTAGACACCGAATGAGGTGTCACGCTTTCCGACCGCCGGTACCCATCGGTCCTATACCACTTCCTCTCTTCCCACCCGGCATCATAGGAGGAGAGCATGATCGACGACTTTCTATTCCACACAACATTCTGCCACGCCCACGCTACGACCCTATTGGTCCGTTTCAGGATCAGGAACCAGCAGTCGGACTCCCCTTTGGCCTGCGTTTACCTAGACCAGGGGGCAGCCGAACACTGGACCCCAGGCGAGGCTTTATCTGATAACACTTTTTAGATCTGTCTACACGATCCATGAGTCTAAAAACAGGTGTATAAATACATGGCACCAAATAATGCACCTCTTCTCAAATTAGTATCGCAGCCCGCTAAGAAGACACATTCTCCAGAATATTCCGGAATAAACTATTTCTATTACAAAAGATTTGTGTGCACTATTTAAATTGGCTGTAAGATGTCAGGATTTTAATAGAACAGACTGGAATCTGAATAAATGACTGACCCAGTTGTCAAATTCCAGATCTGCCAATAAAATGACACAAAATGCTTTAAAACTTTACTTTTTAAAGGAAAAACAGCTGATCATGATTGTCATAGCAAAACCTTTTAATCCCCTGCATTTCAAATGAATTCTCTGAGGTTTGTCATGGAATTTATCTTATGGAATTAAGTCTTTTTTGGGCAGTGTCACATAGGGCAAGTCACCAGGAGCCAAGCCTAATGTTGGCAAATATCTTGTTGGTTAAGCTGCGGTTTTAACCATGTTCCTAACTCATCACTAGGCTTTGATTAAATATTTATGCAATTATGTTAACAACATTTGCCAAACTCTATAATCAATCAAACAATATCTTCTCTATCAGTGTCCCATGTGACATGGAAAGGGTGCAGGTTTTAAGTCTTTTTATGATTGTCTTGTTTCACCTGATTCCAGAGTAAATATGTTAATAAAGAAATTATATTAAACATAAACTCAAATGCTTATATTTTACCGAGAAACTGTTCTTTTGTAGGGTTATTTAATTGTATCTTCTGTAAACATGATGGTCAATCGAATGATCTTATTTGCTGTTTATAACAGTTAATGTATCATCTATAACTACATCATGCATCGAGCTCATTTCCATAGAAGAAATCATAGGAGAAAGCAGGTTGTAAAAATGGTGTACTGTAAATCTTCTCTTTTATTTCTTCACCGAGTTTCCCCATGTTTGACGTTGTACCTTTTTATAAACTCTTGAGATTAAATATAACATATAATAGATATGTGTTTCTTCATGATTGGAAGACTGCCAGTATTATAAAAAATAATTAATTATTATTTAAAAAAAAATCTTTTATACCAGTATATCAAATTTTAAACAATATCTGTGGCTCCCTTTAACTAATAATAATTGTTTCTGGGTTTTTTCCCTTCTACTTGTCACATTAAAACACATGTCTGGAATTAATTTTTTTACTTTTCTGTGCTTTTATTATGATGTAAGTCCTTAAGCGAATCTTACAGTGTTATTCTGACCATTACAGAATGGGGTTATTTGTTTATGAACAGACCTTATGACCTTTCAATTTTCCTCACGTTCACTTGTGTAGTTTGTAGCGGAGGTCAGTCATGGGCTTTCTCTGTGCTGTTGGTCCACAGCGGCCGACGTTTCTTCAGAAAAGCCCAGATTCCCTCCTGCCCATCATGTAGTGCCAGATTGTCCACCATGGCAGCTGTGGTGGTGGCATATGCAGCATCAAGACTTTGTGTCATCTGCCTTTGAAAGACAGCTTTCCCAAACGCAACCACTGGACGGCTAGACTCGCAGATACGGCGTGCGATGGACAGTGTTTCTTCCTCTAAACACTCCTCACGCACCACCTTACTCACCAGTCCGTGTAGTAAAGCCTCCTGTGCTGTGATGGGTCGGCCTGTGAACAACATCTCCATTGCAACCTGAGGAGACGACGAGACAATTTAGGACAGTTGATGGAGAAAAGTAAATTCCTAGCAATGCTATTTACATTTATCGTTACACACCTGAGCAAATAGGGGTTAAGGGCCTTACTCAGGGGCCCAATGATGCTACTGTGGTGGGAATGGGAATGAAACACTGATATTCATATTAGTAGTCCAACACTTTAACCATTGAACTACCCACGTACTTTTCTTGGAACTGATCTTCCAATGGCCACTCCTGGAGTTGAGCAGAACAAACCGATGTTCACACCGGGAGTCGCAAAGCTCGACTTGTCCGTTGCCACAGCGATGTCACAGCTGGCAACTAGCTGGCATCCTGCTGCTGTTGCAATGCCGTTGACCATGGCGATGACAGGAACGGGGAGGTCCTGAATCAGGGTCATCACCTTCAGCAACAATAATAGGCAAAGAAAACTCAAAAATCAACACCAGCTATTGTACCATGCTACATGAACTTAGCAAAAAAAACGTGTTCGGTTTTTCACCATGTCGATGCCCGAAATAAATGTGAGTAGTAATTATCACAATATATATGGTGAACAACACAAGTTCCAAAACATTCATTCATCCATCTTCTAACCTGTTTATTCCCTAATTCGGGTTCTAATTGCTGGAGCCTATTCCAGCACACATAGGGCAAAAGGCAGGGGTACACCCTTGACAGTCCATCGCACACATAGACGAACAATCACACACATTCCTATGGGTAATTTAATATCACCAAATCAACCGAACGTACGTTTTTGGACTAGGGGAGGAAACTGGAGTACCCAGAGAAAACCTGGGGAGAACATGCAACCTCCACACGGAACGAAGCCTTGCCCGGGAAACAAACCTTACACTTTCTTGTTGTGAGGTGACAATGCGACCAGGCCACCACGTCTTAGAGTCTAAAGTTTGGGTAGTAAGGAGCAGTGGTGACTCAAATGATTAAGGTGCTGAATTGTTGATTGGGAGACCAGGAAGCCCCACCACCGCCAAGGAAGACCTGGGCTCAATTCTTCCACTGTTGGGTCCTTCAGCAAGACCCTTAACACTTCCTGCTCCAGGGGTGCTGTACAATAGCTGACCCTGCGCTCTGATCCCCAACTTACTAAGATGGGATATGGGATAGAGAAACCTTTCACTATATGTTGTACTGAGCATAAATCTTCTTCTTCTTTGTCCTTCGGCTGCTCCCGTTCGGGGTCGCCACAGCAGATCCGCGATCCGCACATTCGACTTGGCGGGGTTTTACGCTGGATTCCCTACCTAACGCAACCCTCCCATTTATCCGGGCTTGGGACCGGCACTAAGGCTGCTCCCTAATGGCTGGGCATTAATGGCCAATTTAGACTCACCAATCCGCCTAATGTACATGTTTTTTGGACAGTGGGAGGAAACCGGAGTACCCGGGGAAAACCCACGCAAGCGCAGGGAGAACATGCAAACTCCATACAGAAAGACCCCAGACCCGGGAATCGAACCCGGGACCTTCTTGTTGTGAGGCGACCGTGCTATCCACTACACCACCGTGCCGCCCACTGAGTATAATTATATATGTCACAAAATATCATTGGAATTGGAATAAAAATTTTAATTGGATCTGAACTAGGTTAATTGTCCTCCAAGGTGATGTTCGATTGTTGAATTTGACCAAATTGAATGAAATATATGAGGATATGTGACCAGGTTAGATACACACGTTCTTATCTAGGGAATCAGCAGCATATTAACAAACGTCGCATTGTAAGTAGAGATACATGTTTACATCACAGTCAAGGATGATGGCGCTATTTAGTGAATAAGTAGTCATAATGGCCTGACCTCTGAGCACACCCTGAACACTTGTGTGTGATAATCTCTGCCCTTTTCCGAGGTCAGCTCCTTAAGGTCGTGACCCGAGGAGAACACTGGACCCTGTGCTGGTCAGGAAAAAAAAACAGTCAAGTCAAATGGTTATCCGATTATTTTCCGTATTAACTACCCCATGAAACGAGACCTGCCTGATATGATGATGACTCTCAGGTCCTTATCATCTACACCAGTCAGGATGTTCTCCTGTAGAGAGGTTAACATGGCGAGAGACAAGGCATTCCTCTTCTTGGGGTTATTCAGAATGATTCTTCTACAATCACAACATAATCATAATTGTGGTGAGAAAAAAAATAAAGCCCCTCCCCTAAGGGGCTCAAAATGGCTAAGGTAAGGAAGACCTGGGTTCAAGCCCCACCATGGCAAAATCTACTACTGTTGGGTTCTTAACCCTTCCTACCTCGATGCACTGTATCAAAGATGATCCTGCTCTCTGACCACCAATCTTCCAAGGTGGGATATGCAAAGAAAAACATTTTTTAAGAAAACCTTTTTTTTAATACTTTATTGATCCCATGAGAGAAATTCTTGATTTTCAAATATCCCATAATAGTAAGTTGGGGTCAGAGCGCAGGGTCAGCTTTTGTACAGCGCCCTTGGAGCAGGCACTCAACAGTGGCAGACAGTGAACCCAGGTTTTCCTGGTCTTCCGATCAACAACTCAGCACCTTAACCATTGAGCCCCCCAACCTATAGGTTAGATGCTGTATAATCCTGTATGTGGCAAATAGAACACTGACATCAATGCTCTCAACTAGTTAAACAATCACCAGACTACTGGGAGACTCCTGGCTGGTGTCCTATAGAATTCACCTCCATATCTAGCAAGATCTTGAGTGTAAGTTGGTTCATGTATGTTTAACTTTGGTGGTCACCTGAATTAAGCAGTCTCACCTTGATATTTCTCATCTTACAGGAAAGAACATTTTTTAAGGGGGTCTGCTGGAGCCATATTCCAGCACATATAGCAGGGGTAGACCCTGGACAGGTCGCCAGTCCATCGCAGGGCCACACATAGACAAGCAACCACACACACTCTCACTCACTCACTCAATCACTCATATGGGCAATTTAGAATCATAAATTAACCTAAACTTTTGGTCTGTGGGAGGAAACCGGAGTACCCCGAGAAAACCTGGGGAGAACATGCAAACACCGCGCAAAAAGAACCTTTCCCAGGGAATCGAACCCGTGACCTTGTTGTTGGTGAGGCGAGCATGTTAACCACTACACCTGACCAACAATGAGTAATTGGATTCGTACCTTATTCCGTCCTCTTGCTGGCTTACGGTTAAAGGAGAACTTGCTTGAGTGCAGAACGATCTCGTCGCTAAACCACAGAAGAACCTGGAGAACCTCCCGAACCCCAACTGAGACATGTTTCACTGAGACAACAAAGGCCGCGGGTTCAACGTGTAACAGAGGTGAACGGGGTTAATAAAAATGCAATCAAACTGTTAATCAACAACTATTAAAAAATAAATAAACAAAGCACGCAATCAACTTTCCCCCTCCACCAGTCAACGTCAATACGAGTGACGTCACACCGATATGGCCGACGCTCTTTAGTAAAACTCAGACTTTCCGAGTAGGAATTACGAGGTAGAGAGTCGTTAACTAGGAAATACGGTATAAATTGGGAAAAAATATTTATTGAATATTTCTTTATATTGTTGAAGTTAATATATAATATAATAATAATATAATACAATATAAT